>PVJA010045084.1:0-15790 GCA_004027025.1 Myocastor coypus
CTAGAAATGGCTAGTCAGAGGCACCAAAAATAACAATGGATAGAAACAATTCTAACTGATGATCTTTCAAAAACTATAAAAATGAACACAAAAATTATACTGAATAAATTAAGAACAAAATATAATAAACTAAGTAGTTGCTTATTAAAAGGTTTGCCATGGATTTGTATTTTTAATTTTATATAAGGTTCATAAGTGAGTAAGAAATCAAATGCCCAAACAGAACAAAAGGAAAATAGACAATTTATATTAAAAACAAAGAAAACAAAATTGCACAAAAGTGAACAAATAGAAATATACTGGAATATTCCTGCCAATTGCAAACAGATATACATGAAATCTGGAAAGATGTTTTGGAATTGAGAAGGTAAGTGCCTGTAAGAGTCAAGTAAAGCAATTTGGAGTTGAAACTTGGTAAAACGAATAAAAGAAACCATATGGGTTTATATTATTCATTAACGTTTTTTGACTAAATTCATTAAATTTGAGTTTTGATTCAATGTATTTTTGACTTACTAGTTAAATTTTAGGAAATTCCATTCACTATCTAGGGCTAGAATGGAGGGAGGTGCTTGGAATTCTGGAGAACTAGGTTGGCCAGAGGAATTCATGTACCTGGCCCATTCACTAGTGGGGAATAGCATGGAGGTTCTCAAAACTCTGAATCTAGCTTTGCCAGAGGAATCTAGGTGCCTTGTCCATCACCCTTAATGAAGCCACACACCTGAAACCTGATAATTGGTCTGGCCAGAGGAACACAGGGTAAAGCCAGTGTAACAGGAGGAAACATTTTACAGCAACTCTTAATTTCATATTTGTTCTGTTATAAAAATTTGCTCTCATGATATAATTTATTTTCCTTTTTTTTTTCTCTTTTGGTGGTCCCAGGGATCAAACTCAGTACCTTGCACTTGCCAGGCAAGCACTTATTACACTGAGCTATCTCCTCAGCACCTTCCCATGGTATAATTTTAAAAAATAGTAGCTATCAAAGTGTGCCAATTTCTAAACTTTATTGATGTTATTATTGTTGATAATTGTTCTACTGTCACTAAGATATCATATCTGTTTTAACCACTTGTTCTGTCTTGCATAAAAATATTGGGAAGGGCTGGGTAATAACCTAACAAAAGCCCTACACCTTAAGTCAGAGGTGTATCAAACAGTATCAAACAGAAACCAACATTCCACTCTAAGTTAACTGAGGACGAGTCACAGGACAGATACAAACCAAGAATGCCTGACACACAGAAGATATCCCTGAAGAAGAAACTCTTCCTAAAGTGGCTTTGATAGTACTGGTATAGATAGCTACCTACTATCAAAATGTCAAAGAATTATAACATAACTCAAAACAAAAACTTATGTATGAAATGGAAAATTACAGACAAAGAAGCAAAATGCAATTTCAGGCCTCTAGCCCACCTAGAACAAGTCCAGGAGACATCAACATATAAAATATTGGAAGTCACACACCTGAAATCTCTGAAATGCTTGCACTGAAGAAACAACTCACAGAGGAAGTCAGATCAGAAATAATCTCTCAGGTTAAAGAATACACAGAAAAAGGAAGAAATTAAATTATTATTATTCACATATGACAAGATACTCTACATGGAAAACCAAAAACATTTCACCAAGAGATTCCTAGAATTAATAAACAAATTCAGTGCCATAGCTAGATACAAATTCAACACATCAAAGTCAACAACATTCCTCTACACAAACAACAAATTCATTGAGAGAGAAATTAGAAAAATAGCACCCTTCACTATACAGTCCAAAAATCGAAATATTTAGGAATTAATCTAACAAAGGAAGTAAAAGATCTGTCAATGAAAATCATAATACCCTGAAAAAAGAGATCAAAGAGGATTTCAGAAAATGGAAAAATATCCCTTGCTCATGAGAGGATGAGTCAACATTGGGAAAATGGCTATACTCCCAAAACTATTATACAGATTTAACTTAATCCCCATCAAAATACCATCAGCACACTTCACAGACTTAAAGAAAACATTCTTAAAATTGATTTGGAACCAGAAAAGATCTAGAATAGCAAAGGCTATCTAAGCCAACAAAGGTAAGACAGAAGGTTTTACAATCCCTGACTTGAAATTATATTACAAAGCTACTGTGATAGAATCAGCATGGTCCTGGCAAAAAGCAGACTCAAAGAGCAAGGAAACAATTTACAAGATGAAAAAAAAAAAAAAAACAAATAAAGAAACAAAGAAACAAAAAGAAAGAAAGAAAGGAAGGAAGGAAGGAAGAAAGATGCAGTTACAACTTCAGACACACTCAGCCACCTTATCTTTGACAAAGCAGCCAAACACATTCACTCGAAGAAAGATAGAGCCTCCTTAATAAATGATGCTAAATAAACTGGTTTTCCATATGCTAAAAGCCAATACCAAATTCAGGTCTATCACCATGCTCTAACCTAAAGTCAAAACGGATTAAAGATCTAAACATTTATACAAAAACACTAAATTCACTAAGAGAAAGTAAGTGGAAATCTTGAAGATGTAAAGATAGGCAGAGAGTTCATGAACAAAATCCAAACTGCACAGGAAATACTCCAAAGAATCAACAACTGGGATCTCACCCTAGTCAAAAGTTTTTGCACATCAAAAGAAATCACCAACAGAATAAAAAGAAAACCTAAAGATTAAGAAAAAAAAAAACTTAACTGGCAGTCATTCAGTCATAGGACTTCTATCTAGACTATAAGAAGAAGTGAAAGACTGGACATGGTGGTGTGTGCCTGTAATCTCAGAACTTGAGAGGCTGAAAACAGGAGGATCACTAAAATTTGTGTAAGGAGAACCTGTAGACCCTGTACTAAAATCCAAACAAACAAACAAACCTCAAGACTTCAGGCCTCCAGAATTCAAAGACCCAATCCAAAATGGGCATCTGAGATGAATACATACATGTCAGAGGAAGAAACACAAAAGGCAAATAAATATATGAAAAAACATTTTACAGCACTGGTCATTCAAAAGAAATGCAAATTAAAACAGCACTGAGATTCCATGTTACACCCAGAAAGAATGGCTAGCATAAAGAAATAGACTACTAACAAATACTGTCAAGGCTGTGGGGAAAAAGGAATCTTTCTCTACTGTTGGTAGGAGTTTAAACTAGTACAACTACTATGGAAATTAGAGACTCTTCAGTAACCTAGGATTAGAAGTCCTACTCAACCCCTTTTGGGTAATTTCCAGAAGAGTCTAAAACATCATATCACAGCAATATATCTTTATAGCAGCTCAATATGTCATAGCTAAGTCTTGGCTGCAACAAATGCCCATAATCTGAGAAATGGATGGAAAAGATGTGGTTTTTTTATGCAATGGAATAATACTCAGCTATAAAGAAAAATGAACTTTATGATTTTTATGGGTAAATGGATACAACTAGAGACCATACTCATAAGTGAAATAAATCAGACCCATGTGTCTAAACATTGTACTGTCTCCCTAGTTTAAGAACCTGAAAAAGTAAATAAAATGTATAAAGTACTATAGGTACAGTAAGAGAGAAAGAAACAAGACAAAAAATAAACTTGGGTGAGGGAAAGGAGAAAAAACAGGAAAAAAAGGAAGAGGAAAAAGTCATATATATATATATATATATATATATGTGTGTGTGTATATATATATACATATATATACGTATATATATACATATATATATGTATATATATATATGTGTATATATATATATATATATATATACACACACACACACACACACAGGATAGCTAAGATAATTGTACTACTAATTCCAATTTGTTTTTTCAAGATAGCAATTGATGCTTAAAATTTTTACTTTGACTAGTTTTACATGTTTATATCCATAATCTGAGCAACTACATTCAATACAATAATGTGCACTATAACAACCACTGTTGAATACCTGTCAACTTTTTAAGCTGTATATTATTTCAATTGTCTTATCTATTGTTTTTGTATTCTTTTTAAAATATTACAAATTTTAAGAAGTCTACCTTAAAAAAATAATCCAAAATAGAGATTTAAGGAATCACACAGGAGCCAGCAAGATGGCTCAGGGTCTAAAGCGCCTGCTTAGGTAAGCTTAGGCAAACGCAGGGACCCTGATTTGATCCCCGGCACCACATGCTGTGCTAGCCCCACCCCCATGGCAGGCTGAGCCGGCATATATATATATATATATATATATATATATATATATATATATATGTGTGTGTGTGTGTGTGTGAAATTGCACACATGAGTTCATTGATGCTTTATTATATAAAGTAAAAATTAGAGGTAACCTAAATACTTATGATACATTCTCTTAAAGCAAATGTGTAATGTAAGAATGTGGTTTTAAGTTTGTAACACTATTATAAAATACCTATGTTCATATGCAGGAAAATGGGCTGGTAAAAATTATAATAGTATAATGTTGCTTATTATAAAATAAGTTTATACAGTCCTAGAAATATATGCATCAAAATTTTAAGAGTGGTCAGCTTAAGCTAAATAATTTTTTTACTTTAAATTTTTCTGTATTTAAAAAATTGCCTATGCTAACAGTTGATGAAACAAAAACTCTTCTCTGTGCAACTTTAATCCCTCATTTGTAAAGTGACATGGTGAATGTAAACCAGATTGCTATTTGAAAGTCTAGGGGCTGGGGAGATAGCTCCGAGGCACAAGTGCCTGCTGGGCAAGTGCAAGGTCGTGAGTTCGAACCCTGGCCCCACCAAAAAAAAAAAAAAGAAAGTCTAAATTCTGACTTTCTTTGTGATATTATTAATGTTATTACTAAGAGATTAGTGAGCTACTAACCAAAAGAAATTTTAATGTATATTAAAAGATGACTGTCAATAATCAGTCTATTTTTTGTATGCTTAGTAAATTTGTTCTGAAGATCATTCCTAAAGAAAAATACTGAATATATTCAGTAAGTATTTGGGATTTTTTGTTGTTGTTGTTTATTTCAATGGGACCGGGGTTCAAACTCACACTTGCCAGGCAGGCACCTTTGCCACAGAACTATCTCCCCAGCCCCTTAAGTATTTGAATGAAGAAACCCTGGTATAGATCTATTTAACCGCTCCTCTTGCTGTATAGCAAAACCCTTTGCCTTTAGACATCAGCACTACACAATTACTGATAAAAATAACATTATCTTAAAGGTTTTTCAGCTGGCAGAGTTCTTTGGAGGTGTAATTTCCTGTTTAGCCTTTTTTTAATTGCTTTATGATTCATAGGCTTTCAATGTGTCTAAACTCAGGTGAACTATCTCTTGGGGACAAGGTCAGATGAATTCCATGAAGGTAATGTTCACTGATTTATCTTTCTAAAAACTTTTGTTCAAATTTCAAAGGACACCTTTATTTAAAATATACTTCAGTAAGTAATGAACACTGTTTTAATAAACCAGCAAAACTTTGGTTTTGTTGGATTTTACAACTGTAAATAAAGTTAAAAAGTGTGCTATCCAAAATTCATATTCAGAACTCAGTCATTAAATAATGTTAAAGGCTGGTGAAATATCTCAGTGGATTAAAACATCTGCAAGCAGGCACAGGGGCCAGGGGTTCAATCCCCAGGCCTGTGCCACCCTGCCTCCAGGGCTTGCTGAGACAGCAACTGAGATTGGGCATGGTGGCATGCGTCAGTAATCCCTGTTCTTGGGAAGCTCTAAACAGGCCAATCACTACGAGTTTGATCTAGTATTGAGACCCTGAACACCCTGTAGACCTTTCCCTAAAAATAATAATAAAAATAATGATATTAAGTGACCACCTACTAGATATTATGTGTTATTCTAGATACATGGTAAATATTATTAGCAAAACAAAAGCCTCTGCTCAAAGAGAATTTATATTTGGTGGTGAAGTTAACAAAATGAACAAAAATACAAAGAAAGTGATTTAGTATATTAAAAGGTAGAAAGTGCTCTAAATAGAACACAGGACGAAAACTACATGATCATCTCAATAGACACAGAAAAAACATGTTGAACAAAATTCAACATCCCGTCATAACAAAAATTCTAAATAAAATAGGAATGGAAGGATCTTTCCCTAAATGGATAATAGCCATATGTGGCAAAATCGAACCCAATATCATATTCAACAGTGGAAAACTAAAAGCATTTGCACCAAAACAAGAAATGAGACCAGGGTGTCTACTCTCATTTTTTTTTTTTTTTTTGTTCTATATAGTGCTTGAAATTCCAGCCAAGCCAATAGAGCAAGAGAAAGAGATAAAAGGAATATATACTGGAAAGAAAAAAAATAAAATTATCACCATTTAATATTATCCTTTATATAAAAGAATCTAAAGCTTCCACCATGCCATAGAAGCAATCAACTGATTAGAAAGAAGAATCTTTGCTAGTCAGTCCGCTGATAGAGGGTTAATGTCTAGGATACCTAAAAATTCAAAACACTTAACATCAAACAAAAAATAAAGTGGCCCTATCAATCAGTGATCAAAAACATTGAAAGGAGAATTCTCAAAAAAAAAAGTACAAGTGACCAATGAGTACATTAAAACACATTAAACATCTTTAGCCATTAGGGAAATTACAATAATAATTACACTGAGCTTTGATCTCACCCCCCGATTAGTATACCTATCATCAAGAATACAAAACATAGGGCTAGGGAGATAGCTCAGCAGTCTAAGTGCCTGTCTGGCCAGTCCAAGGACCCCAGTGTGACCCCTGCTCCTGCATGCCATGCTGCTCCAGAACCTAGGGCATGCTGTGCCAGTCCAAAACCAAGTGTGGTGGTACACACCTGTAATCCCAGCCCTGAGGAGGCTGAGATACGAGGATCACTATGAGTCTGAACTATGTGGTGCAAACTCCATACCAAATAAATAAATAAATAAATAAATAAATAAATAAATAAATAGCAAATAAATGCTGGTGAAGATTTGAGGAAAAAGAAATCTTCCCATGAATGATGAAAGTTCCTTAAAAAAAAAAAAAGCCCACTTGTTCCAACTATGTCATCTCTTGGTAAATTTGTGAAATAATTAAAGATAGTGCACTGTACTATCTTCATACGTATAGCGCATGTCCATAGTGGCATGATCCACAACAAATAAGCTGTGGAAACAGTCTAGATGCCCATCAAAAGTTAGGTGGGTGGTATTATATATACACAATGGAGTATAATTTGAAGGAAAATGAGTAGAAATGGAGATTTAATGTTAAGAGAAATAAGCCAATCTCAAAATCTATTGCATGTCTTTTCATATGTAAAAGATGTAAAATAAATGTAAAATTTAAGGAGATATGACTGAAAACTTAAAGGTAAAACTTGAGAGACAAGAAAAGGAATCCAGAGTATGGAGTAAAAAAGGGTCAGGGTTAGTTGGGATGCAGCTAATCAAAATATGATGTATGTAGATGCAAATATACCAAACAAATCCTTATTCTGTGTCGCTAATATATACCAGTAAACAAAGGAAGAAAAGGAAAAGAATCACATCCTTTCCAAATGAACCTTCTTTATCTAAAGAGTTACAGGATTTATATGATTTCCTATAAAAGAAATAAAGGATGCTTCTAGGAAAATTTATTCTTTTAGATATTAATGCTACAAAATTCTAATAAAATACACATATTTACATTTGGAATGAAGAATTTATATTTATTTAAATATCTTTACTATCATTTTCCCCCATGGAGTATTTGGTTGTGTTAGTATAAAGGCTTGTGTTCTATAGCAGCCCAGTGAAAGTGACAAGGAATTAAAGTTTGTTTTTGGCTTTATGAAATATGGCCAGACTGAATAAAGATCCTAACATGTAGAGATAAGTTTAGGAAATACATACTGTACAAAATAAAATTCATTGCACCAGGGAGATAGCTCAGTAGAATAAGCACCTGCCTAGCAAGCACGGGATCCTGAGTTCAATCCCTGATACTGCAAAGCAAAAAGAAAAGAAAAGTCATTTCTATTTTAGAGGAGGAATGCACTCTTTAAAAATTTTTTCTGAGTTACTGACGCTGAACTGCTCAGCAATGCAGTGGGTGTGCCATGAACCTGTAGGCATTATGCCAGCCTTATAGAGGAAGTGAGACATGTCCAAATTACTACATTTACCTGTGGTGGAATCTCACATATCCTATGCCTAAGTTCACATTAGTGAATCACCTGCAGTCCAGGACAGAGCAGCATCTTGGGTGAGGGCCCATCTTACACAAATAATTCTCTCCTGGGCAGGGTCAGCCCTCAGAAAACTACTACAGCTTTCTGGTCAATCACCCAGATTCTTGGAGTTGATTCACTTTTTCTGCTTAGATTTACTTTAAAGTATACTCAGTCGGGGGCCCAGAAGGATGGCTCAGTGGTCTGAGGGGCCTGCTTAGAAAAGCTTGAGTGGCACCACATACTGCGCCAGCCCTGTCCTCAGGGCAGGCTGAGCCGGCCATAAAAACAAACAAACAAACAAAAGTTCTGAAACAAGAAAAAAAAAATTAAAACATACTCAGTCATGTATCTTAGTCTCCTGGTGACTGCATATTTTAGATTTTGTGGTACATTTTCTTTTCAAAGCAGGAATTGAACTCATGACTTTGCTTGCCAGCAGGCACTGTGCTGCTGAACTATATCCCTGGTTCTGTAATACCTTTATATTCTAATATACATGTATTTTTAGCTACAAAAGGGCAATATAGTTTTCATGTATAATGGGAAAACAGCAATATAGCTTTTAGGAATAGACAACTACTGCTAAAGCCACCATACCTTCTTCATTTTATATTTTTGTTTTTTACTGTTTGAGCTCTGTGTAATTTATTTCTCAGAGATATATTACAGAAGCTTATTCTTAAGGTTTACCCCTGTTTTCCGATATACAGCCTGATAGTCTCCAATCAGAAATTATATCTAGGGCCAGCGAGACAGCTTAGCAGACTAAACACTTGCTTTGGCAGGCAGAGAGACCAAGGTTTGATCCCCAGTCCTTCGTGCCCCGCTGGCCCTGCCCTTGGGGTGCATAGAACCAGTGACCAAGTTCAAATATGGTGGCATATGCCTGCAGTCCCAGCACAGGGAGCCTAAAAACAGAAGAATCACTATGAGTCCAAGCTATCTAATCAGACCTTGCATCAAATACATAAATGAGAAATATAGATCTAAATAAAATAAATTATCAATATTAGAATTTTTATACTCATTAACATATAAACACTGCTTTATATCAAATTATGTTTGGAGTTCAGGATAGTATTTGATATCTCTGTTTGCTTTCTCCTCATTTTCACTGAACAATTCTAACTTTTATACATAAATAAACTTTATGAAGTGAAAATTCCAGAATAGAAACTAATATCCTCAATAAATTATAGCACAATGGAAGGAGAAACCTTTGTGGTATTTTTGTATTATAGATTACATCATTTTCTAGTTATGGCATTTCAAAGTTCATGAATAACCTTATGTCACAAAGTGACAGATCAAATAAAGTTAATCATCAAGGCAAATGTTTGATGAGTAAGAGATGTGTTGCAATCTACAATAAAAGACACTAATATGTGATAAAGGTCACATAGTTTGGTGTCTTCCTTTCATTTTTATTACTATTTGTTTTCTCTTCTGCTGCATTATGAGGTGATGTTAAAACCTCTATCGTCTGAACTTCTATAACCTGGTAAACCTGTGCAGGAGGTCAAGTGCTCATCTGTGTTGGTTGATTATTGGATGGATGAGGTTAGCATGCATGATCAGTCCACTGAGTGGTAACCAAAGGGCCAGCAATCACCTAGGAAGAGAAAACCTGAGGCGTTTTTCTAAACTAATCCACCTGGTTGACTTCCTGCCTCTGATCCAAATTCCTTCTTCTCAGAGAAGCTGAATATTATCATCAGCATCCTTTCTAAATTTGCTAGAAAAGTAAATTTGATCATCATACCTTTCCATAATTGCATAGCAGTACAATCCAAACCTCTGTACTATGCATATGGCTTCTGAATCCTGTTTTCCATTAATTCTTTCACTCTTCCCTCTGGCCACCCTCTCTACCAGTATTAGCGATCCAATTACAGCTCCAAGCACTACCGTATTCTTTCCTTCCCCAGACTTGGTTCATGCAGAACTCTCTGCTCTGAGTGGTTTTCTTCCCATTGTCCTCTCAGTGAAATGACAATCTATTCAGCAAATCCTTCTTTCGCAGAGACAGTATCAACTTAAAACTTTTTCCCCACTTTGGTGTTTCAGCATAATAGTATTTGGTTACATGATGGCATTTGCCAGTAAGTTGAAATTATTGGTGTCTATGGCTATCTATGTTTTCCACCCGTTTCTGAGCACTTCTTTCACTTTTGCACCCTCTTCATAATGCCTACCACATGTGTTTTTTTTTTTTGTCTTTTTGAGACAGGGTCTGGCTATGCAGTTCAGGCTGGCCTTGAGCTCACTTTGGTAGCCCAGGCTGGTCTCGAACTCGCACTGATACTCCCGCCTCAGCCTCCCAAGTGCTGGGATTCCAGGCATGCGCCACCACGCCCGGCTACCACATGTGTTTAATAAGTGAGTGAACGTGAAAATATAAAGTTGAAAAAAGAAAGTGAGTCTGTTTTATTGATTCAAACAACAATAGTTGAACACCTATTATATGTCAAGCATTGTTTCACACTAGCAATATAATTTTTTCTCTGATGGAATTTACACTTTCGTAGGCATGACAAAAAATGAACAAACTGATGAGTAAAAAATGGCATGCTGAGGTGGCAGCAAGTGCTACAAAGACAGACAAAGCAGTGAATGAATATAAGGAATTCAGAAGAAAGGTGTTTGCCACGAATAGGGTACCTGAGTAGGTGATTTTCTGGAAGTAAGAGAATGAGTTCCTCTGGCATCTGGTAGAGCATACAAAGGCCCTAGCAGCATGGTTTTGTTTTCATTTTGTTCTTTTTAATTTTAGGGAAGGGTCTACAGGGTGTTCAGGATCTCAGTACTAGATCAGACTTGTAGTGACCTACCTGTTTACAGCCTCCCAAGAGCTGGGGTTACAGATACCTCGCCCAGTCTCAATTGCCATTTTGGTGTACCCCAGGGGGGTGGGGTTGGCACCACAGGCCCCAGGAATGAACCCTGGCCTACTTGCAGACTCATTAATCCTCTGAGCTACCTGGTCAGCCCTCTAGCATCACTTCTGTCCACAAAGCCTAGGAAGCCAGTGAGGCTGAATGCCAGTGAACTAGGGAGAATAGGAGTGGGCAAGAATATCAGAGAGGTAGCATGTGATCAGATCCTCTTGGGCTTTGTAGGTCGTTATAAGAACTGACTTTTATTCCAAGTGGGAGAGAAAACTGTTGGAGAGCAGGAAACGCAGGAATAACATAAACCGGGCATGGTGGCACATGCCTGTAATCCCAGCACTGGGGAGGCTGAGGCAGGAGGATCAGTGTGAGTTGGAGACCAGCCTGGGTTACAAAAGTGAGCTCTGGGCCAGGAATAACATAATCTTACCATTGTAATTGTTGAATTGGCCTTATGTGCTCTATAATGTAATTTGTGGATTTGTGTGATAAAGTTGTTAAAATATCCTCTTAAACATGACTAAAGAATGAAGGAGAAGAAGAGAAAGAACTCATGTCGGAATCTCCAGGGTTTCTAACTTTGAAAGGGCATGTTCAATATAATTTTATATTAGAAAAATAAACAGCTTTTCATATAAAATCTTCTTGACAAGTGAGTCTATGAGATATTCAGAAGAACAAAGGAACACATGTTAAGAGAACTGAACAATTAACTTTGTACTTAGCTTTAGTAAATAAGTGAGTAAGTGGAAGCTCATGAGTTTCCAGTAATGGCCTGGATCTCAGCGCTATGATCCTCCTACTGGAATTATAAGTGTGTTCCACCAAACCTGCCCCCATGCCTGTTTTTAAGATTTTTCCTTTGTTGCTCATTTCATCTCTTCCCAAAGCCTATGAAATAGGTACTATTGCGATCTCAATCTAGGAGATATGAAAACTGCAATACACAGAAATCATGCAGTTTTTCAACATCACATGGTTTGTGAAGGAGATATTACATGGTCTCATATTGAGGGAGATGGAACCTTTTTCAAAAGAGCTCAGTAAACTACATTCCCTGCTTCCTTTATCTAAGAGGTGACAAATATGTGCACACATTCATGAGGCAACAAGTATGGAATGGGCTTGTGTGGCAAAGCAAGGTGGGTGAGCTCAGGCATAGGACATGAACTGATTTGGCTTGCATGTTCTATTTACTCCATCCAACCAATCTAGAGTTTAGTCTGATTATACAAGCATGACACCACAAAATTCGTAAAATGAGCTTGCCTAGATCCACTGGCATTAGGGTGCTTTTAAATGTTTCAAGGCGGTGGAATGCATGCTAAATTTACCTTAAGGGAAGCTGCTCAGACAGAACCAGGACAAGCTTGCGCTAAGGCATTCCTGTGAAAGTTGGTTCATCTGAATCAGTGTGATGTTTGAAGTCCCAGCTACTTAAGAGCCCCTGTGTAAAGAGAAGCCTGTCTTTCTCTTTGGTCTTGAGAGCAGCTGTAACCCTCCGATTCCTCTTAATATCCAGCCTCCTTATTATCATGGACAGAGTATGTCTTCTAGCCACAGGCCATGTGTACATGCCTTTCTCTGTGACTAAGTACTTTTTCCTACCCTTTACCTAGGGGAAGTATCTTCTGAAGTCCTATCCCTAACTTTCTCTTCTTCTCACATCTTCTTTGGATAACTCATCATACTTTGTAAGCATTTATGTGTTCATTTAATTAGATCTCTGTTACTATTTCACTCCCCTATCTAAACTATAAGCTCTAATAAACAGGAATTTTTGCTTACTATTGTACTCACAACCTAGCATGGTGTCTTTCACACAATGGGCAACTAAGAAATATACATTGAGTGAATGAAAGTGACAAATTTTTTCTAAAGAGTTGAGGACCACAAACTGATTGATGACCGTTTTGAAGTTAACTGTTTTAAAGTTTCTATAAGTGGTTGCATCTTTGTAATACCAGTGTTCTGGGAAGTTGAGCCAACAGCTTCTTAAACTCATAACCAGCCTGGAAAACTTAGTGAGACTCTGTCTCAAAATAAAATATGCAAAAAAAAAAAAAAAAGGCTAGGATTGTAGCTTAGTGTAAAAGTCTTGGGTTTAACAAAAAAATCTATAAAGATATTAATAAAAAATTGGGTAGGGGAGGATGTTGGCAGATTAATAGAAATTTAACAAAATAAATCTCCTTAGAGAATGTATTCCTTCTTTATTCTATGGTTAGGGAGAATTCTAAAATGGCCTTCATGATCTAGGTCCCTGGTAGTTCCATAGATAGCTGAATTAGATAGAAATATTATAGGCAGTCAGACAGGGCTAGGCCATCAAGAAAACAGCACAGAATATAAGATACCTTGCAACTGTGAGAGAGACAGATATTACTGCAGTGGGCTAGACCTAAAGACCAAAGAACAAACAAGTGCTTACCTCATTAAAGATAAATATCTAAGACTGATTTTTACCTAGAGGAAGCCAGCAAGAGTCACTAATCCAACTGCTGCTGGCTGGCTACTGGATAAACTCATGCCTGCTTGCTAAGTGACTCACTTCCTCATTTGGTCCTGGATTTAACAATTTTACTTGAGCAATGGTACTTGTAAACTCACTGATTGGCTATAGTTTTGCCCTACCTCATGCCCATGTAAGTGAGTTCCAACATTCTCCACCTTAGACTCACTTCACCACATGGTTTTACTCTGTAAAAATCTCTGAAAGAGAAGGTTTTTGGGGATAACCCACTTGAGTCCCCCTTCCATCCCTCTCTTGGACAGAAGCTTTATTTCACCTGATAAATATATTCTGCTCTTAACTTTGGTCTGTTACTAAAACTCATTCTTCAGTTTTGAAGAATATTAATTCATCCCAGATATGTTTTAAGTTGGGAGTTTCATTCCCCTGTATTGGTAGTATTATACATGCGATTACATTAGTTTGCCAAGAGATTTTATACAGATAAAAGAGGTTACTACACAGATGACCTAACTTTGAGGTCAAATCATATGAGCCCCTTTAAATCAGTAGCTTTATCCAGTTAAAGGAAAAAGCAGTTGTAAGTTTGAAGTCTGTAAAGGCTTGATGGATTTTTGCTAGCTTGGAGATTCTGGGAACCACAGACAGTACAAAGGCTTTGTAAGTTACCCCTAGTCTCCAGCCAGTCAGAAAAGAAGGACACCTAAAACTCCAGGACTATATTCTGCCAACAACCTGAATGAGCTTGAAACAGATGAGCACAACTCAGTGGACATCTTGATTTCAGCCTTATAAGACGTTATGGAGAAGGTCCAATGAATTGTGGCAGTCTTGGACATACAGAAATTTCAGCTTATGAGTCTTTAGGTTGGTGTGTTATATATAACAGAATTTATATAACCACTGTGTGTAATCTTCCAAACAATGCCCTGAAATAGTTGCAAGGACATTAATATTATTATCAAGGTCAAGTATATGAACCACAGTGAATTATGTACAGATATGAATAACGAACACAATATTCCCTTTCTTTATTTGTTGGTTGCCTCAGGTAAATAAGACCTCAGCCAAAGATTTTAGTATACACATACTCATATACACATATACACGCACATGTGCACACACAGGACTCAATTGATTCCAAGGTTTTGAGATCTAATGGGACAATAGTTAATGTCATTGTCATTTTGCTATTTTTGATGCCCATATAAGCAAAACTGTGAGTGCAGAGAATTGGTGTCAAAATGTATTTTAATTATCTTTATAGATTTCTCTAGAATGTTTAAAACATTATTTTAGGGAAACAGTCAAGTTAAATTTACTTACTTTACTTTAGAATTAAAGTGATATTTTCTGAGTATCATGATTGAAAGTCTCAATTAGAAGTTTGTGAGTACCTCATTCCATATGAATTTATTAAGTATCAACAAAAGGTGAATTTCAAAATTGTATGTTTGAATTTGTTGTATAATATATTTTATTACTTTTTAGAATTGGTATTGACTCTCAATGGAAGATTTTTTTTTTTCTTATGGCTGGCTCAGCCTGCCCTGGGGGTGGGGCTGGCACAGCATGAGGTGCCGGGGATCTAAGGTCCCTGGAGCTGCCTAAGCTTTCCTAAGCAGGTACGTTAGACTGCTGAACCATCTTGCCAGGCCAGTATTGACTCTCAAAATCCTGGATGAAACCACTCCTTGCTTTAAATGTTAATAGCTGAATTTTTCCCTTGAAACACCATATTCTTATATAGAAACATTAACCTCTCATTGATGGCATTTGGAGAGAGGTTTTTGCGAGATAATAGCATGTCCTGGGGATAAGGCCCTTGTGATAGGGTTAGTATCCTTACAAAAACAAATATAGCCAGAGCTGGCTGAGGTGGCATATGCCTGTAATCCAAGCACTTGGGAGACTGAAACAGGAGGATTGGTGTGAGTTCAAGACTAGCCTAGTCAGCCGGGCGTGGTGGCACACGCCTGTAATCCCAGCACTCGGGAGGCTGAGGCAGGAGGATCAGTGCGAGTTCGAGACCAGCCTGGGCTACCAAAGTGAGCTCAAGGCCAGTCTGAACTACATAGTGAGACCCTGTCTCAAAAAGACAAAAAAAAAAAAAAAAAGACTAGCCTGGTCTACAAAAAGTGCTCAAGGCCAGCCTGAATTGCATAGTTAGACCCTGTCTCCAAAAAAGAACAAATAGCATACATTTTCCCTATTTACTTTTGCTTATATTGAGGAAAGGCTATGCAAAGTTGGTCATCTGCATGCCAAGTG
>PVJA010045085.1:0-15826 GCA_004027025.1 Myocastor coypus
TTTTCTTTTTTTGGTAAGTTGGCTAAGGTTTATCAATCTTCATCCTTTCAAAGAACTATCTCTTTTATTACTCATTGTTCTTTGTATCATTCATCTAGTCTTAATTCTACTAACTTCAACCTTAATCTTCATAATTTCTTTCTATTCTAGGATTTGGATTGTTCTTGTTGTTCTAGGAGCTTGAGATGCATCATTGATATGTCTCTGTGTGTAGTAGAGCTGCCAACTTCCCTCCTAGGACTGCATTTGCTGTGTCCTATACATTTTGTTGTGTTGTATGTCAACTGTCCTTTGATTCTGGGAACTTTTTTTATTTCTTGTGTGACTCATTCATTGTTCAATAATATGCTACTCAATTGCTATTTATTTGCATAGCTTCTTTGATTTCTTTCACTGTTCATTTCTAGTTTCATTCTAATATGACCCAATAGTATGCAGATGACTATTTCCATTCTTTTTCTTTTATCTAAACATACTTTACAGCATACAATGTAGTGGCATTTTGGAAAAATTTCCAGGTGCTGCTAAGAAAAATGTGTTTTGTCGTTGGTTGAAATATTCTGTAGATATATAAAATCCATTTATTAAACACATGGTTTAATTTGTTTGATGTGTGTGTATGTGTGTGTGTGTGTGTGTAGAAGTCTGGTTGATAACTTCTATTGGTCACGGTGGGACATTGCAGCACTTTGCTGTGATTATATGCATGTCTATCTGTCATTTTACAAAAATTTCTTTTTCATGAAATGGGTATGCCACCAGTCAACCTATATACATTTATAATTATATCTTCTTGTTAAATTGTTCCCCCAGAAGTACATAGTGGCTATCTGTGTCTCTTCTAATTATTTTGGCTTGAAAGATGCTGGGCCTAAAAAAACGGATAGCTACTCAATCTTGCTTTTAAGCTTCTTTGGAGCATTGGTTTCTTTTTGCTTCTAGTCTTTCTTCTTTCTTCTTTCTTTTGGATGGGGTGTGTTTGTGTCTCTTGTAGTCAACGCATGGTTGAGTTTTGTCTTTTGATTTAATTTGCTGTCTGTCTTTTGATGGGAAAGTTAATACTGTTGACATTAAGAATTATTATTGTAAGATATTTACTAAATCATGCAACAGTATTATTTTTCCAGTGTCTAATCCTTTTAATTCTTTTTCCTTTCTGTTTAGGATCTTTGGTGCAGATGGCTTCCCTGACTGTCTAGAATTTCCTTACATGTTTTCTAAGTGCTAGCGCTAGTGGTCCTGGATTCCTTTAGAATTTTTTTGTCATGGAAAATATTGAAGGTTAATTTTGAAGGTTAATTTTGCAGAATATAGTGTTGACAATAGTTTTCTTTTAGGGCGTGAAAGCTCTGCTTCCTGCTCTTTTGGTCTTTAAGGTTTATGCTAAGAATTTCACTATTATCCTGATGGGCTTGTCTTCGGGGGTAACTTGCTGGCTTTTTCCTCTTACAGCTTTTTGTATCCTCTCATTTCTCTGAATTTCTGGAATTTTACTTAGGCTATATCATGGAGGTCTTTTATGATCATAGCTCTTTAGGGGCCTACAGACCTCTTTGGCTTGAATATTGAATTCTTTCTCTAAATACAGACATTTCCTTGCTATTTCAGTTAATATATTTTTATATCTTTAAGTCATTTTCTAATTCTTCTTTATTCCACTAATTCAGAAAAAAAAATTTTCACTTCCTTAGCAGTGGTGCCTTACTGCTTTTAGAGTATCATGGAGCAAATTATGCACTACAACAACCATGTCTTCAAATTCTGATATTGTGTCCTTTCATTAGTCAAATCTATTACTATGTTTTCCATTAAAATTTTCATATCTTGCATCTCTACCTGAGTTCTTTTTATAATTTCTATACACTTTTTCATAAATGCTCATTTATACCTTCTGCCTTACTTAATTCAATCAGCTTATTGTTTCAACTTTGCTAAAACTTTTATCAACTCATTGATTTACTTATTTAAATCTTTAAGTTCACTAAACCTATAATTATTTTGTTTATATTTTTCTTTTTTGATCTTTTCTGACATTTTCAGCCTTTTGTTTTAGTTCTCTGCCTTTAACCTCTTCTACTTCCAGGCCTGTAGGATCATCTCTGTGAGGTTCCACAGTCTTTAGAAAATTTTTGTTACCTTGCCTTCTCATGTTTCTGTTGTTATTGTGTTGCATTTTAATGAACTACCTGGAGATCTCTTTTATTAAACATTATCTCTCTGACATGAGTCCCTGGGTTTGCTTGTATTTTTAGGTTTATATACCTTTTTATCCTATTCAGTGAATGTTTGAGGGTCTTCTTAATGATCAGCCTTCATCTGGGGAGTTAGTTCCCTGCAACGCCAAAGAGAAAACATATCGCAGTGATGCTGATGATGCAAAGAAAACAAGCAGTAACTATGCCATGTTTAAAAGTAGAAAAGCAAGCATCAGTAATATATAACAGAGTTATAGACACACTTGATATTGACAACACAAGAAATTAGATTTTCAATAATACAAACATAACGACAAAGTACTTATATGCAGGAATAGAAATAGTAAGCAATAGAAAAGTGACTAGCAATATAGCATAAATTGAATATCTAAAATTATATAATAATATGGAAGGGTGAGAAAGGGAAAACTGAAGGAAAAAGTAAAATTTAAAAAAAATAAAGGAAAGTGAGAAAGAAAAGAGGAAATTACAATAAAATGTATTTAAAGAATAAAATAATGTAAATAGAATTAGGTAAAAACAACACAAAAATGAAAAATGAAAAAGGGTAAAATAAAAAACATAAGAAAGGAAATAAAGAAACAACGATGTCTCAGTTAGTCTTCTCTTGGGCTGGGAGAATACCCAACACTCACAATGAAGGAAGCAAAGGTTTTTTAGCTCACAGTTGCTGAAAGTTTAAATTCATACTGTGCTGGCTCCAAGGCAGAGTGGCACATAGTAGAGAGCAATCTTTTATGGTGTGGCAAAGAGCAGAGAGCAAAGTGGAGGGTTGCAGCTCAGGCAGCTAGCTGGCCTTTCTCCTTTCCTTACATTGTAATGTAAATTACCTGCCCCAGGGCAATGCAGCATACACACCCATAATAACCAATCACAAGCTCCAGAAGCTGCCCTGTGAACTACAGGAGGATAGGTGGGGGTGGGGGTGAGGGGAGACACATAAATGCAAACCATAACATTCTGTCCCTGGATCCCCAAAGTCTCATGGATACCCCTTTATGAAAAAGGCATTTTAATCCCACTAAGAATTTCAAAGTCCTACAGTTTCAGAATTGCTGAAAAGTCCAAATCCCAAGTCTCCTCCAAAATAAAAAAATAAGCTATGCTATGAGCCCCTGTACAAATGAAAATTTAACACTTCAAACATTCAAAGGCAGGGGGCTGGGGAGATAGATCCGAGGCACAAGTGCCTGCTGGGCAAGTGCAAGGTCGTGAGTTTGAACCCTGGTCCCACACACACACAAAAAAAAATTCAAAGGCAGAAGATGATCTGAGTAGGTGAAGAAAAGTGTTTAACAAAGCCCAACACTCATTTTTTTTTTTTAAAGAATTTTTATTTTATTTTATTTTTCTTGTTTCAGAACTTTTGTTTGTTTGTTTGTTTATTTTTATGGCCAGCTCAGCCTACCCTGAGGGCAAGGCTGGTGCAGCATGTGGTGCTGGGGATCAAACCGCGATCCCTGTAGCTGCCCAAGCTTTCCTAAGCTGGTACTTTAGACTACTGAGCCATCCTTCCAGGCCCCCCAACATTCATTCTTGATTTAAAAAATATCCTACAGAAAATTAGAACTGATGGTTTTTATATCAATCTGATAAAAGTCATCTATGACAAACCAAAAGTCAGCTAATGATTTCATACTAAATGATTAAAGACTAAAGTCTTTCCACTCTAAAATCAGGACCAAGACAAAGATGTCCACTGCCACCAATCTTATTCAATATAATTCTGAAAACATTAACTGGAGAAATCAGACCAGAGAAACAACTGAAATGAATAAGTTAAGGAAGGAAGAAATTAAATTATCATTATTTGCAGATAACATAATACTTAGCATAGAAGACTTCCAAAATTTCACCAAAAGACTTCTAGATTTAATAACTAGATTCAGTAACATAGCTAGATACAAAGTAAAAACTCAGAAATCAAATAGAATTACTGTACACTAATAAACTCACCGAGAAAGAAATGAGGGAAACCACAGCTTTCACATTATAATTCTGATCTTTCATTTTAAACTTGCTTCCAAGATGCCGCATAGATTTCCTACTTCACTGTAACTTCTGGGTAGTCTTCTTGGCTAGTTCTTTCACCTTCCTGATTTCTTAATGAGGGAGAATCCAGGACTGAGACCCTTGACCTTCCTTATCTCTGACTCATAATCATTCCGAAGGCAGCCTGGTCTGTATTCATGACTTTAAATATCAACTCAGCAGACCAGGTTAGACATCCACCCATGTCTTAATTCTGCCCTCACTAATTTAACTGCTGTGGGCATTATATCAGCATAATCGTGGAACAGATCATACAATTTAATGCAAATACAATACAATTCTGAAACATAAGAAAACTCAGGATAATGCTGTCTCCTTCATTTTTTACTTCATGGAGGAGAACTGAAGGACAAGAACTGAAAATACTAGACTGAAACCCAAACATTGGCCACTGTCACCAGTTAGCATCATCACCTTTCATAACTGACCTCTTCATGCACGGCTTTTTTAACTTTTGAAAACAAGAACATTTAGACTGCTTACTATTAATGTATCTAAGAACCCAAGTCTAGCATTTTATATGAATTATTTTATTTAATGTGTTCAACCCTAGAGTTTTACAGATAAAGACATTGAGGTTAGAAAATATTAAAACCTGCACAAAGTCCAACAACTACCAATTAGCAGGGACAGAATTCAACTCCAAGCAAAGTTAGGAATTAACTCAGTGTTTGAACTAAATATACGACTTGATAACTTTTTTCTTCCTAGCATGTTTTCTCAGTTACATAGATTTAGGAGGCTGAGGTAGGCATATCATAATTTTAAGCCCAGCCCAAGGACTGGGCCACCTAAGGACTTGGTGAGACCCTGTCTCAAAATAAAAAATAAAACTGTGCCAGGGATGTAGCTCAGTACATAGGTATACATAGGTGCTGGATTCAGGAGAGACAGACAGACAGACAGGGAGAGAGAGAGAGAGAAAGAGAGAGCGAGAGAGAGAGAGAGAGATTGAGGTTAGCATACTTACTTGACTTATTTTCTTGGTTGAAACAAGTTAAATAACTTCAGGACTTCAGGTACACCATTCTACCAAAGTGATGCAAGTGGATAAGACAAATTACTATTATAAAGTTAGGAACATACAAAAAGCCCATGCTGTCAGTGAAAATTGAGCTAATGAGTAATAAATGTCCACGGATCAATGTATCTTTACAAAACCACATTAAATAATTCATTTATTCCTTTACTCAGACACTGAGCATCTACTATGAGTTCGCTACTCAGATGAAGAAATTTTTGTATTTTCTCATTCATTGCTACATATTCATCTTAATAGTGATGCTATCGATATTTTAGCAAACACATTATGCCCAAGGATGTCAGACTAGTAAGTGGAGCAGCTAGGAGCCCAGTCAATGACTTCCACAATTTAGATGATTCTCATATGCCCATTAGATTCATTCCATATTCATAAAATAATGAATTTCTGCTAGAGAACTTTATGAAAAATAAATAGAAATATTGTCCATATTTTGAATATGTTTGTATACATAGATTACATTTTAGAATAAAATTAGTAATAACTTCTATTTTTTTTTCTTGTTTCAGAACTTTTGTTTGTTTATTTATTTTTATGGACGGCTCAGCCTGCCCTCAGGGCAGGGCTGGTGCAGCATGTGGTGCTGGGGATCGAACCGCGGTCCCTGCAGCGGCCTAAGCTTTCCTAAGCAGGCGCTTTAGACCACTGAGCCATCCTGCCGGGCCCATAACTTCTAACTATTAAAGTAGATAGCAATAACAGTTTTGGATTTGAATACACTCATTATTTTTAAAGAACTTATTATAAATTACGCCTTACATCTTAATGTGCCAAGGAACAAGAGAGAGTGTAGCAAATTCCAAGCATCTAAGTTGAATTTTTAAAATCACATAAAAGTCTTATTAAGTATCTTTACTTATAAGTCATCTCTCTATAAAATGTTAAGTGGTTTTCTATAAATTGACAATTTTTAGTGCTTTAACTCTGGGTCCAAAAGAGCATGTACTTTATGCTACTCTTCATTCTTATGTTCTGTAAAGTAAATGACATTACCCAAATGTGGCTTATATTTTATGACTGGTGATGAGAACTTCCAAGATTTCGCTATTTCGTTATTAGCAATGTTTTTGTTACATACAAATCAAGGCAGTCTTGGATATCATATTAAGGATTGGAGACATATGATGATAGACAATTAGGAGGTAGTTCTTTCCCAAGCTACAGCTGGATTTTTTCAGTATCTGACACATTTGTGAGTATAATCATCCACCTTGATGAAGATATTCTGAGTCAATAAATCCATCCAATAAGTTCCATTTTTCTATGTAACAATATGACATAGTGATAATCATAACTGACACTAAACCTAATACGTGTATCAAGCTCTAGCTCTGTAAAATATTAGCAGTGAGATTTTGGCTTATAAAGTCTTACTACTTCTTTCCTCATCTGTGAAATAAGAATAATCTGGGCCAGCAAGATAGCTCAGTAGACTAAGTATCTGCTATGGCAAGTGGAGGGGCCAAGGTTTGATCCTCAGCCCTGCATGCCATGCAACTGAGCCCAGGTATAGTGGCACACAGCTACAATCCCAGTGCTGGAGAGGCTGAAAACAGAAGGATCATTACAAGTCTGAGCTGTGTGAGGAGACCCTGTACCAAATACAAAAAATGAAAAGAAAAAAATCATGGCTCCTAATTGATTGGCTGATTTAGGGAGAATATGCTATTTATTGAATAAATAGTACGTGGTACAAAGTATTCTATTATTAAACTTTTGTTATTTTTCAATTATGTTAATGGCTAAACAGGCAAATTTATGTTTCCATATAGCTAACTACATTCTGATGTGATTATACATAGCTTTCATGACATATTTTAATGTATATCATGGCCTTTTGACCAGTACATTAACCTAAAGTGATGAATCCACAGATATTTGTAATTTTTCAATCTTTAAATTTCATGGAAGATGGCAGACAGTATTCCTTGGTTTTCTATTTTTTTTTTTTTGCCTTCTTATCATAAAGCATTAAAATTTAAATGATTTATGAGGCATTCTGCCTTTCTGTACAAACCTGGTTACATCATGCAAGAATCAGACAAAGATGACTATGAATTAAAGCAGTTTCAAGTTCTGGGTGCTTTTCATTCGGTTGAAACATTTCCTGGCACGTACACACAGCAACTAGTTTACACTGGCTTCTGTGGCTACGCAGTAGCACTAAGGATGGTGCACGGATGAATGGCCACGCTGTGAGCAATGGAGGCTTTAAAACTTTGCCAGCCACTACTAGGTATTTTCTCCATAGTGCACTTTAGTGTTTTCAGTCAGATCATCAGGACAAGCTTGAACAATAAATTCATCAGTAGCAGCTCTCAGAGGACTGTGGCTTATTCATGAGTGACTGTCAGATAACAAGCATAGTATTTGAGACCTAGCAGGCCTTCATTAATATTTTTAAGAGAAAAAATGCAAAAATCTTCAGTGATACTATTGGAAAATTTAGAAATTGCTCTCTCTCATGTTTTCACATCACTTTTCAATGAATTTGTTATAGCAACTAGAATATTAAAGAATCATTAGCACTTGCCTATCAGACCTCTCCCCAGACCATGTCATTCTGAGACTCCAAGAATGGTTTTTCTTCATATCTATGTCCATAGAAATAGGACTGTACTAGTATGTGCCTGCTCAATTTTTTTGAAAGAAAATAAAACAGCACTACTTATCATTGATCCCAGGAGACATTCTCGTTGTGTGCTACAGAGTCATACTTCAACAGCCAGAAAATCAGATACTGGCAAGTCTATTGACACTGAAGCCATGGCAGTTCTGCCTGAAGAAGCGTCACAGTAGCATTAATAACAGCGCAGAAAATTCCACCATAAAAGTCCATTTATTTCTGTTACGGTTTATGTCTAGTTGTCCCTCCAAAGCCTCATGTAGTCACTGGGCGGGGACTTCTATAGATTGAGACTTGACTCATGAGTCACTGGGATTATGTGTTTTAGTACTGATGGGATTATCAGTCTGAGTAGGGTTGGGACTATGGGTGTGGTCTAGGGCAGATATCCTAAGGCAGAGAGCCTGATAGTAATATAAAGAGAGACAGAGAGACAGACTAGAGCTGTTGCTCTCTGCTGCCCTGTTTGGTTGGCTACCTCTGCCACCATTTTGTTGTTGTTTTGCCGCCATGAACTGGATATTCTCTGCCCTGTTCCACTCAGCCTTGGGTCAGCCAAATATGGACTGAAACCTCTACAAACTGTGAGCTAAATAAACCTTTCCTTCCTTCATTTTGAGTGTCGGGTATTTGTCCCAGCAATAAGTAAAAAGTAATTAAGACACTTTCCAAGACATCAGCCCAGTATTGCTATCTGCCTTGTGGGCTTTCTAATTGAATATTTTGTCTAAATCATAAAATCAACATATACAAGTCCTACAAACTCTTTTTCCTTAAGAGTTAGCTATTCCCCAAGGTTCCTGTTATCTACAGGAAGTGCTATTTTTAAGTTATGGACCGAAAATGTCCACACCACCCTGTTTGATACTCTCAAGGTCCCTGTCTTTGATAGTAAGTCCTGAGGGCCCTGATGATTCTTCTTCTATGGTGTCTCCCTCATTCACTTCCTCCTGCCAGTCTTTGTTACAGTATCTACTCAAAACTTCATCTCTTACATGAAATATTCCTGCCATATCAGGCTTCTGTCTCCCAACTCATGCATCTTCTTTTTTTAATAGGGTCTCGCTATGCAGTCCAGGCTGGCTTTGAACTCAATTGTAGACTAGGCTGGTCTCAACTCTCAGCTATCCTCCTGCATCAGCCCTCCGAGTTCTGGGATTGCAGTGTGTGCATCACCACGCCTGATAACTCATGCATGTTAGGCCTGATTTACAGATAAACTATTTTGAATCACATTTCTGATCATTCTCATGAAATGTCTCTATCAAATGAAGCTGAAACAATTTAACTTAGGTTAAGGATTTCCTTGTCTTCTCAGTCTACCTTCTGAGCATTAAAGTCTGTCCTTTCACACTGATTGCTCCTGGCCAAGTGAGCTTCAAACTCAGGCTACTTCTTCTACTCTCTCTACCCTTCTAATACTAAATGTATGAAAATAAACATACTTATTCCCAATAAGAAATATGTACTTCTATAACAAATAATGCTGAGAATTAAACATTTATCTCCAAGAAGGCCAAATGCTGGATAATTTCATCAACTAATTCTATACCATTTATGTATGCTTCCATATTTCCACAACGTCTAGTTCAATTTTGATAAATTTACATTTACTCATGAAAAGATGACTTGGGGTGACATGAAGGCAATGAGTCTCCTCTTTCCACAGGAGATCCAGTACTTGCACTGTTACAAACAGTGACATACTGTTGTATGTCATGAGTTGGTGCCAAAAGAAATGACAAGAAGACCCAATGAATATAGCTTCAGAGGTCTCACTGACATTAGTCTGTCTTAAAGTGGGCCCAGAGCCTCAGAAGCATCTCACATTTATTGAGGGCTAAAGGCAGGCTAAGGAACGTACATAATTACTTTGGTGAGCATACACTACTTTTTCTATCAACTTCTACCATTTGCCTTACACTAGGTTCGCACTAATGCTCTCTGATAACATCCCAAGCAAGGGATCAAAGGACAGGGCGCGGGCAGGAGAAGCTGCTTTCTGCAGCTTTGAATCCCAGCTTTCCAGAACTTATAAGAGAGACAACAGTTTTCCTTGGGCTCTGTTTATTGCTCTTTGCTCCCTCAGGACATTAGGCTTTTGTCTCATATCTATATTTCTATAATGTATTACTCCTGGAGGTTTATTGAAACTTCATCCTTATAGTCTTTACATGATAAAACACAAAATGCATTGAAAAATACTTACTTATATTAAATACTTAATTTTACATAATAGGACATGATATAAAATAGATCCTCAAATTTGACAATTAAGAGAATAATGTGAAGAGGAGCCTGAATATTAAAGACAAAAGGAAATATTAGAGGAGCTTTGTCTCTGTTTATTGCTTCTACTTACTAGTTAGCTATAATCTTGAAGAGCATCTTCTATCTGGATCTTGACTTTTTTTTTGTCTAAAAATCAAAGACATCAATCTTTGTGATATAAGCTTTTTGTGATTTTAAAAAGTTTATGCTTTGAATTTTAAGGCTCACTTTCATAGACATTTGAATGAGCTCTTCTGAGAAAAGATATCTTGGCCACTTTGACTTCCTGTCTTATAACAATGCTGTGCTGTGACCATAAAACTGTCCTAAAGTGCAATAATTTCTTGGCACCTGTGCACTCTTAGCATTGATCACAGCCAATAGTGACCTTAGTACCATCCAGGAGGAGCCCCTCTCCTGGAACAGGATATGATTAAGCAACTTTAGGAAGACAGAATAACTTTAATTGCAACTATAATAATTAAGAATCAGTTTGTCTTGGGAATAAAAATATTGATTTATGTTCAGTAAGATCTGAAAACTTGCAGTGGAAGAAGTACTACGGTTATTTTGAAACAACAGAAACTGAGATCACACTGTTCTCTCCCTGAATAAGAGGATAATGAAAACATAACAAAGAGCTAACACCTTTTCAGCTCCACCTGGAGCTGGAGACTCCTAAGAAAGGGACCAGGTGACAGAAGACAGATGGCTCAGTTTCCGAAGGAATCTGCTAATTTGCATAATGCTTCCAAATTAGAACATATTAATTGATTACTTCAGTAATGTATTTGAGAGAATTGTTAAAGAGAAGACAAGTTATAAACAGGGTCTTAGGGATTTAAATATTGATTCTGCCCTCAAAGAGACTACAGTCTCTTAAAGTTGTATGGCAAACACATAAAGACCTTTAAAACTACATAGAAGATAAAATTTATGAACTGAGTAAGAACGGTAATAAATCCAGTGTCATTGGCAATGTTCAAGGAGAGGTTGTATGACTACTCGGGGTGACGTAAGAGAGATTTATACATCTAGGGGAAAATAAACTACATGACCTTCAACATACTCTCCAACAATGTTTTGTGGTTTTATTAAGTCCATCAAATGCTGTAATAAGGATTTAAAAATAAAAACAGTACTGTCTGATGTTTTTGTTCCACTCACATCTCAGTTAGATGTTACCTTTTTTCTTTCAGATATATATTTATGTGTTTTCTATCAATTTTCAATATTATTTCCTAGAACAAACACCTTACTTAAAACTCACCTATGAATTCAGTTAGAAAAATTCAATAAAGAATATTTATAACAATTTCTAAAAGATAGATTCAAATATTTTTTCAATATTTTCACATTAGATATTTCAAAAGG
Organism: Myocastor coypus; assembly: GCA_004027025.1. Lineage (NCBI taxonomy): Eukaryota > Metazoa > Chordata > Mammalia > Rodentia > Myocastoridae > Myocastor > Myocastor coypus. Next base: position 11,582 of record PVJA010045085.1, read on the forward strand.
AAAGGTTAATTATTTTAGATAACACAAAGTAGAAAAATAGGACTAATGGGATAAACACACATATATCTGTAATTTCATTTTACTTTTTTTTACTGTTCTAGTTTTGGGATTAATTGTTCACAACCTCTTCCACATTCATTCAACTTTGATTGACCTCAATATTGACAGACAGGCCTGTGAAATAGCTTGGTGGATTAGAATACCTGCAAACAGGCACAGGGACCAGGGGTTTGATCCCTAGGCCTACCGTGCCTGCCCTGCCCCTGGGGCACACTGAGATAGCAATTGAGACTGGGCATGGTGGAACACACCTGTAATCCCAGTTCTTGGGAGGCTGTAAACAGGTGATCACCAAGAGTCTGATCTACTAGTGAGAATCTGAACACCCTATGGAACCTTTGTTAAAAAAAAAAAAAAAAAAAAAAAAAAAAAAAATATATATATATATATATATATATATATATATATATATATATGTGCTTGGTACAAGTTATAAAGTGTTATGTGGCATGATATATAATTAAATACTTTGTCTCATAACTTATATTAGTGCAAGTATGTCAGAAAATGCCTATTGGCCTCTGAAGGAGTGTAAACCCTGTATTAATTAATTTATTGTGAGAAGCCTATCGGGCCATTAATCACCTTGCCTTTGCCGTATAGAGTGAAGTGCTAGCAGCTGCAGGCCACAGATAAGGGCACAAGAGGCTCAGACTGTTCACTTTAATGCAACTTCTTACAATAAACTCAGATCCAACTAGTCTACAGAGTAATATTGTCAAAATATAGATCTACCAGATTAAATAAAGACAAAGCATCTATAGAAACATCTTTTCTGGGAGCTACCAAATAATAATGATGATTAGCAGTTTCAGTGGTGCCAAAATTTCTCCAGAAGTACTTGTGAGTGAGTAAATATATCCATTTTATGTACATTTACAAAGTAAAAGTAACAATGATTTTATTTTTAAATGATCATAGCAAGGAAGCTTTTCACTATTACACACAGAAACTCATATATAAATTCAGTTGAACAGTGCTATGTATGGTCTAACCACCTTTAGAGCACTGAATTATATATAAGCCAATAGCAGTCTGGTCTGTTGTTTACAGATTAAGATATCTTGTCAGGATGTCACAATATGACAAGAAATTCCTATATAAACTAGAAATCAAGTACATCAATGTATAGGGGAAAAAATTCACTGCTTGAGCCTGGTACAGTAACTGTGGTTTCCACCTGGGCTGGATCAGTGATGTTTCCATTGCTTGGGGAGCATTGTTTCTGATCAAGGGTACCTAGTTCTGTGAAAACTATAGATAGTGTTATCAGTCTAGAGACAGACTAGGCATCTCTCTCCACAGTAACAATATCCTGAGGCCACTGGGTAACTTTTCACAAGGATAGTAGAGGAATTACTTAGACAAATCTCTGCACTATAGACTCTCTGCTTATAAGTGTCATCTGAATTATTTTCTTTAATGTAGTCTTTCATCACCATATCAGGATGGACCATCAAACAGAGGCTTAGGCCAGGGCTGAAGTCATCTAATCACATCAATAAGTAGGGCAGTCTAGATGGCAGTCTGGTCAAGTGTCAGAAAGGTAAGCCAAAGTACTTTATATATCCTTCACAATGACAGAGGTATGCAACACAGTACAAACTGGCATGTAAGACATCAGCAATACTTAAAATTTCAAAGCAAAAAAAAAAAATCCCTAAAAATAGAAATATTTCATTAAGGAAATTTTCTGTCATAACGTGCTACTCCTGAGCTTGCCACTATAATTTAAACATAACTGTCAGGCCATTAAACCTAAATCACAAGACCTTCAGTAGGGAGCATAATTTCCGTAGTGCTATGGCTTGTATCTGGATGTAACCCCCCAAAATTCATGTGGTCATAGGTGGGGCTTTTCAGAGTTGGCTGGATCTAGTTTGTGAGCTGCTGGGATCAAGGGTGTGGTGCTGGGACTGATTCATGGTGCGATGCCAGGATTAAGGCTGCCCTAGACTAGATGTAGTGCTATGTTTCCTAAGAGTGAGTAGGCTGGATATGATATAAGGGTCACAAGAAGGGTCATTGCTAGTCAGTTGCTGCTTTGCAGCCAGCCCACCAGGAACTGTTACCACTCTGCGATGTCCCTCTACCTTGCTCCATTGTCTTGGTGCAATTATGGATTGAAAACTCTGCAAACTGTCAGCTAAATAAGCTTCTTCTTTCAGCTTTGGGTGTTGAGTATATAGTTTCAGCAATGAAAAATTAGCTAAGATATTCAGCCACGAAAAAAGATACTATAACATAGGTAGATTTCAGTCATGGAATTTCACCTGGTTAGAAGTGTTAATTACTACATGTTCATGATACATTACATTTTAAATTCTTGTCAATATCATCGACTAAATACAGTTTACTAGGCTATATTATTTGTGATCTCATCATTTGTAAAAAGGAGCTTCATCAAATTTGACTGTTTCCTATAACTTTTCAGTAAGGGCTCAGACATAACTTCACTATACTGGTCCACAGCATTTATAGTCAAATCTATATTTACAAATACTTTTCTCAAGCCAGGTAGGTGGCAAATGTTTACAATCACAGTGCTTAGGGAGGCTGAAGCAAGAGGACTGCACGTGTGAGGCCAACTTGAGCAACTGAGGGAGACTGTCAAAGATATTAAAAGCATGGGGACATGTCTAAGTGGTAGACAATTTGCCTAGCATGTTCAAGGCCCTGTGTTCAATCTCAAGTGCCACACACAAACATAAAGACACATACATATACACACACAAAAACACTTTTCTCAGCAATCTATTGTGATCTTTTGCACAGGACCTACACAAGTTCATGATATTTGAGTATCTTTTTTCGCTTAATAGTAACCTCATTTATGTAGCATTAGGTATTTTATTCATATTCAAAACTAATTGCTTGTTCAAGTCTAGGCCTTTTCTCAGTTCAGCTTTTTCATCTCTCATCTTCTCTTTATCCCAGTTGGTTTTTATGATAGTTTATTTCATAATGGTCTCTTACGATTTTTTCCAATCTTTTATGCATCTGCATATTACACATGGGGGAATAATCTTCACTTCATCAAAGAAAAACAATCTCTTCTACTGTGCCTGAATGAAGCATCACCCTCCCATATCCAGTAGGCACACAGGCCTACAGAAGCGATGAACTTTTAATAGGAGTGATGAGCACAAGTGGCAATGAAATCAGCTTCTGCGCAGCAACGAGGAGTAACAGTGCTTGTGGCTGTCAAGACATCCAGTGCTCTATAAAAGAACAGCTGGTGTTGCTCCACAAGAAAGAGGTGCCTGATGGCTCACATGCAGGAATGCAGGTCCAGTAATATCACAACTGATTTTTAAAACAGAGAAGATAAAAAATAATTGATTCAATGGAAAAGCAAAATAAAACTAAAGCTAAACTAAAGTAAAACTAAACTACATTGCAGAACAGGTTAAGTGGCCATAAGAACACATCATGACTCTTGATAAGCCCAACAGAAAATCAGTGCAATTTTTTGCTATTATACAGATAAGGTCAGGTAGTACAGAGGCACAGCCAGCCACAGATGCAGGGTTTACAGAAGGACATGTGACTTAAACCAGAGGTATAACTCTGATAAAAAGGATCAAACTTGTCATTAATAAAAGAGTAGGACTAGCTTTTATGACACAACTGTACTGGACTAGAGGCTAATAATTTTATCTCTTATCTCTACATATATCCCTGTCCTGTTTTAACATAAATTATTTTTGAAAATTCAGTAGAAATTATTAAAATTTTAAAGACCTGGTGAAATGTGAAGTTTCTGCATAACCCTCATGTTCCCCGTGCCATTATCATCTCTATGCAAACTTTCTCCTGAAATCTTCACAAATTCCATCCTCTCCTTGTCCTGCTATGCTGAAGAGTCCCCCATAACTTTTGCCACCAAACTCATATGTAGAGATCCATCAAGGTCCTCAGAAGCACAGAGGGATGGACCCTGCAAATTAGGTAACCAATCTTTTAGTATTCTAAAATTCTATTGCTGGAACGCAGAGCTAGATTGGTGAGATGAGCTTTAGGAGGCTTAGATTCAATAGCCTCCAACGTCACAAGCTTCACTGGTGGCACACTGCAATTGCAAAACCTTTGATTGTATATGTATCTGCTTCTTCTTAGTCCAAAGGGAAGTATATTCTTTCCTGTTTTTTTTCTTTCTTTCTTTCTTTTTTCTATGCAACATTA
>PVJA010045086.1:0-15822 GCA_004027025.1 Myocastor coypus
TGAGGGCAGGGCTGGCGCAGCATGTGGTGCCGGGGATCGAACCGCGGTCCCTGCAGCCACCTAAGCTTTCCTAAGCAGGTGCTTGAGACCACTGAGCCATCCTGCTGGGCCCCACGCACTGTTTCTTCTGTCTGGAATTCTATCTCCACCACTTTCCATTCTCTGATTCCTGCTTGTGAGCCTCTTGCTCAGGGGTACCTCCCCTTGGAATTCTCCTCTATTTCCACTCTTAGGTTTGATACTAATATACTGCTCTCGCCTACCCTCAAAATACTTCCACTCCATGGGCTGCTTGCTCATCTTTACCATGAAATAAGCTTGCTAAGAGGAAGGATTACTCGTATCTTTAGACCACCTCATACAATACGATAGATACTGGATAAACGCATATAGAATAAACTTTAAACTGCCAAATAGCCTCCATCATCACAATGCACTGAGCACCTAATGCTTCATAAGTACTGCTCATGGATTTAAATGATAGAGGCTTCACTCTGAGGAACTGAAATACTACCTCCTGTGCACAAAAACACAGAATGATTGTCTTAGTTACTTCTTACTCATTGCTAGGACAAATATCCAACTCAAAATGAAGGAAGGAAAAGTTTCTTTGGCTCACAGTTACTGGAGGTTTCAGTCCGCATTTGGCTGGCCCAAGGCTGAGTGAAACAGGGCAGAGAGCATCCAGCTGATGGCAGCAGAACAGCAACAATCGTGACAGAGCTAAGTGACCAACCAGGGCAATAGCAGGAGTCTGTCTCTCTGTCTCTTTACATCACATTCAGGCTCTCTGCCTCAGCCCATCTGCCTCAGGCCAAACCCATAATCCCAGAAGGACTCAGACCAATAGTCCCATCAGTACTAAAATATATAATTCCAGTGGATCATGAGTCAAGTCTCAAACTGTAGGAGTGCCCACCCCATGATTGCATGAGGCTTTGGGGGGAACAGCTAGACATAAACCATAACAGTGATGAAAGCATGTTTTTGAATATGTAGAGGAAACATAGCACAGACAAGTAGTATGCACATAGATAAATGAAAAAAGAATTGTTTTGTTGGAAATAGAAAGGCCTGAGGCAACCTTCCCTAAAAGATCTATAAACATCAGTATTCAAGAGCATCATTTCAAACAGAACACTCCAAGCACCACACTGAGAACACCCTGGCAACCTGACAAACGTGGGCTAGAGACACAAAAGAGGCTTCTACAGGAGGAGGAGGAGGATGCTTTGTTTACGGTCACTGTTGGGCATTGTTTCCATTCAGCCTTTGTTGCTGAGCATAAAGGCATTCATTCTCATCACATAGGCTGTTTGTCAGGTTACCATTTTCTGGGGGGAAATCTTCTGAGATAGTCTCTGTGCTAACTGCTTTTCAGTTCCAAACAACTTATCCAGGAATGCCTCTAATTGACCAGAACTAGCTGACCACCTTGACATCGTTGAATTAACTGAAATATATTATTCTCACTGAGGCGACTGCTAGAAGGAAATTTATCGTGCATTTGGTTTAGTTCTGTGCCTTATTATTTTGGCAATAGATCTGGTTAAATAAATGTATCATTATAGCCTTAAAATGATTAAGAAAAACTGTGACTTTAAAGCTATCCTTTCCTCAAAGCTTTTGATAAAACAGCCACTTATATAAATTGATTTGTTTTCACATTAATATTTACCTGCACACCAACACCAAACTGTAAGAATACATTACGTTATACACAAATGGTTCTCCATGCACGTGCAATTTGGGGCCCTCTGGTTGCACCCATACTCCTTATATGAGTAGCTAATTCTACACATCAGAAATGCCCAGGATACTCTGCTGCATAACATCATAGCACAAATATACACGTCAAAGTAATAATATTCTTAAGGAATAAATGAGCAGAGTAAAAAACTATAATAAACTATTAGAAATGCCCTAGCAAAGTCTGGTACAATTTGTAAAAATTAATCACAAATTTTTACTTCAGAAATTCAAACAACGGCATTGCTGATTGTCAAAGAAGGCTATAATATGATAATATTATAATAGCTATTCACTTCTTTTCCTCATTTGTTTTCCTTTCCACATACAGGACAATCAGTACTGTATCAGAAAAAAGGCAAAGTCTTTAATCAAAACATTCTATCTAGGACTGTACAACTGTAATAGTTTATACATATACTTCATGATTTAACAAAATATTAGCAGTCAAACAAGAGTTTGAAGAACTCACGTAGGACATGAAAATCTATAAGAGAGCCTGAGAATCAATACTTTGAACAAATGCGCCAGGTCAGTATTTCTCAAAATTTTATGTGCAAACTAGACTTTAGTGGGACTTGTCATAAATACAGATTTGGATTCAGAAGCTCCAAACTGCAGTGAAAATGCTACAGTTCTAAGTATGGTACCAGGATGTGCTACAACTACTGAGTAAAAGACCATGCTCACTGAGTATCCTGCTTAGTTAGTTATTATGATCTCACATAATTAAGAAGTAATGAGTAGCCATTAATTCTCAAAGTGTCAGATATTACTTAGCTTAATTTAAATACTGTAGAACCAAAGCTATTGTGACTAGTAAAAAGCCCTAGCTTTAAAAAAAAAGATTTCCTTAATCAGTTGGATTACTGTTTTATACACCTAGATTAGGCTAGATATGATAAAATTAAGTAAATTCTGATCAGCCATTCTTTGTTCTGTGCGAAGCCTAGTTCTGATTATAGAACTATGTCCTAGTTCTATATCTAAACTTACCATGTAACTTTTTGTTAATTGGGTGATTCTGTTGTACCAGTTGCTTAACTCTCAAAAGATACTTTCATTTAATTTCTTGGTTTGCTTCAATACCCACATATTGTGTCCATGCTATTTGGCCAGTTCAAGATTAAATGGCAATGGGAGTCACAACAGTAAATAAGGCACGATCCTTTCCTTTCAAAATATATGCTTGGATCACTCAGGGTTTTACTAGAAGTCCAGATACAGCCTCTAATTGACCAGAGCCATCTAACCACCTTGACATCATTGAATTAACTGAAATATATTATTCTCACTAAGGCAAATGCTAGAAGGAAACTCGTAGTGTACAAATGTATAAGAAATTCCAAGATTGGCTTACAGTGTTCGGCACAGAGTCAGATGAGGAAGTGTACAGAGAGGGTCTGCACACTGGAGACTGAAGGATCCAGTTCAAGGTCTAGAGCCCACTACTCCAATGCAAGTTCCTATCAGGTGGTGATGAGTCTACCATGGAAGGCTGATGAGTCTACACCAGAAGGCTGCAGGATCTGAAGTATAAGCTTTAGGTGACAAATCACTCCAGGGAGGGGCCTCCACAGCCTAGCATGTGGAATTGCTGAGCTGATTTAGTTAAGCTCTTAGCTTCTCAAATTGACACAGTAGATCAACCACTACCATACTTTCTAGGAGAAAAAACAAGTTATGGACTTGAAGACCCTATTTCAAGGAAGAATGTGACATGGTTGCAAGAGAAACACCATTGTTACTGTTACAGGCATTTAGAGGCAAGAAAAATTATGTAAGATTACAGTGCCAGGGCACAACATAGATCTGATCTCATTTGTCTGAGTTATGATTACCACACTGGTCTTAACATTGTAGAAAAGCTTTGTCATTCCTTGGTCAATGTCTCAGGACCCTTGCCCTAAAGCAACACAGGTGATGGCAAAGGTTTTCGCTTAACTCTGGCAACCAGTTGAAAGTTTAACCGGTTTCAAAAACCTCAAGTTTAACTTTGAGGTTAACCAGTGAGCATCAAAGGGCCCTTAAGGGATCAATAAAATTTGAGTGAACAAAATTTTCCCAGTGTCCCAAAACAGTTAGATCGCTGCATGACGGGCAACTGTTGGCATCATTTTTCCAAAATTGTAGATTTTACTTAAATACATTTCAGCTGTAAAACTTTTTTTTTTTTCTTATTTGTCTGATAAAATCTTATTTTCAGCCCGTGAGACAAGTTATTGGCTTTGTCACTTTCCTTATCAGTAGGACAGGATATTCAACACCTGCAGCTTAAAGGAGGCAAGGCTGGTCTGGGCTTACATTTTTAGTCAGGGGCTCCAAGGCAGGAAGGGTAGTGGAAGGGTCTTTTTGTAAGATCATCTCAGTAAATCCAGGAAGCAGAGAATCAAGAGAGGAGCCAGAGGGGCTGGGGAGATAGCTCAGTGGAATAAGTGCTTGCCTGGCCATTACAACGTCCTGAGTTCAATCCCTGGTACCAGCAAAAATCAATAGACAGACAAACAGACAGACAGACAGACAGACAGACAGGCAGGCAGGCAGGCAGGCAGGCAGGCAGGCAGGCAGACAGGCAGACAGACAAGACAGACAGACAGACAGACAAAGGAAGGAAGAGCCAGAAAGGGAGATATATGTTTCCAGATTGCACTCACAGTAACCTGCCTATTTTAAAGAGATCCCCCTCCCTCCTAAGAGCAAGTCAGCTATAATGCTCACATAATAGAATCTCCTTCCAGATACTGTACATGAGGGTGGGGGTGCATTTTAGATCTAAGCCGTAAGAGTAGTCACATACTATATGAAGATTGCACCTAATTTTGTTGATCTATTGATTAAAGCTATTATTATATTTGGTTCTATTTTTATAAAGACCATAAGAGACTGAAATTATTTCTAGTAAAATTCAAGGTAGGTGAATAAATCTAGTTTGCATGAACCATTTTGACTTACGATTTTATTTTCATAAAAAGACTTTGTAGTGGTTGATACATTGTGTCAACTTGGCTGGATGCCTGGCGGTCAATACATTTTATCAGTTTGGCTGCATTGCCTAGCTGTTTCACGCTGTGAGCCATAAGGGCCCTGCCCCTGAATAATTCAGTTTGGGCTTTATCTCCTGGCTTCCCACACAGACTTGTCAGCCTCTAGTTTGGACCCTTCAGCTTTCCATAGCAGATTCTTTTGCCTTCCTTTTCAGACACAACTGCTGACCATTAGAGCTGTTAAGTACTGGTAGAAACTGGTTAATACCAGTAGAGACTGGTGTGGATGGAACACATCAGTGAGTATTAGAGCCTTGGGACTGAATCCTTCATTTGGCAGTGGGCAGACGCTCTCAGCACACTTTACCACCTTACTCTGGGACTGGCACATCTTGTGTTATATCAGTTCCTTGTATTCTATCTGTTCCTCTAGTAAAACCCTTACTAGAACAGAATAGGAATTTTTTAAAATTCCTATTTTAAAAAATTTAGGGTCTCACTATACAGCTTGGCCTCATGGTGGTCCTCCTGCTTTCAGCCTCCCCAGCTTTGGGGTTACAGTCATGTGTCACCAGACCTGGACTCTGGCTTACTTAGCATGCCAGGGGGCAGGGCTGGTGCAGCATGTACTGCTGAGATTGAATCACATTCCCTAGGTGTGCCTAAGCCTGTGTAACAGGCACTTTAGTCCTCAGAGCTATCTCACCAGCTCCAGAAATATGTTCTCCATTCCAAAGGAGCGATTCTAGAAAGGACAAATTATGAACCAATTTACCAGTCCTATAACTTAGAGGAAAAAAAAAACAAAACCTACTTTTCCCTATATTAAAAGTCTATGATTGCATAATTCTAAAACTGAAATGTTGGATTGTGTATTTTGTACATGAAGCAATGCAATTTTATGGAAGGAAATAATTGCAAGGTTTTTATGCAGAAAAGCAAGATGCATAACATCTTAGAAAGATGGTGATGTACTCTGACAATGGTTATTTATAACTTGCATGTATATTGACAAAAATGAAACGCTCACAGTTTTAAGACTGATGCTCTCACTACTTTGCACAAATTAATCATCTTCAGAGTTTTCCAAATTGCAGAGGTCTGATAATGTGTTACTGTGACAGTGTTGATCATGGGCTTATAGTGTAAACCTGTGTTAAGCTAGTAAAATCGCCTGTCAAAATAATTAAAATGTGAAGACTAATTCCATCACATTTATACAATGATGAATTAACTATCATAATGGCAATCGGTAAAAGAAGTGACATTTTCACTTACAATTTAGTCCTTCATTATAGATCAATCCTTCAGCTTTAAAAGGTGCTAAAATTATGGAAGGAGTTTCTGCTTATACTGAGAAACATGACTAGAAGAGAAAATTTAGGCTCAGAGCACATTGAGTAAAGTACTCAGAAAGCTCTGAGTCATTCCCAGTAAATGCTCAGTGTACATGTTAATGGTCTAGTGCTACATACAGTGTATGCTAGATACAATTCTTCAAGCTGCTTATAGCCAGATCTTCATTCCGTTGTGTGAGTGTTGTTGACTTTGGCCATCTCTCTGCAAATGCAACTATTGCTATCCTTTCTCTCAAGTAAATGTTTGTTTAAAAAAAAAAAAAACTGTAATTAAAGAGAATAAGAGGCAAGAAAAAAATGCCATAGGATTGGCCTGTTACAATTTTGTATATGGCTAAATTATTAATTTTCTGTGTAAAAATGTGTAATTGTTTTCTATCACATTCTATAGGTATTTGCTAGAATATCAATGACTGATGGAAAATACTGATTCCATATTATGTCTAAGGTGTTTGATATTCAGAAAGATAATGACGTTAAGCTCAAGTGTCTATGTTGTAGAGTAATAATATTACTAAGCTTCTCTTCTGGAGCGTTAACAACTTAAGTCTGCAGACCGAAAATTTAGAGAATAAGAAGGGCTACAAGGATAGCCAATATTTTGGCCCTAGCCCCTCAGGGTCAGTGAAGACTTAGGATATAAGAGAACCTGTACTGTAACATCCTAAAACTCAGTGGTGTCCCAAATTTCCTGCTCAAGGAGATTGTGGGGGTACAGAAGAAGGGGATTGACAATGTATAGTGTCAACAATGTATAGTTTTCTCTCTAGGTGACTCTCCTTAGGCACACTAAGGAAAACATTCTTTCAGGCTTTCACAGAGAGCATATTGATCAAGCAATCGCCATGACTCATTCAGACAGCAGACACTGACAAAAGATCTACAAAACTCTGTACATGGCTTCAGGGTAAATTCTGAGAGGATTTGTCTGACCTTGTCAGATACAAAAGTCACATTTTTGTTATGTAGATCTTACTTTATCTTGGTCTTAACAATCCAGAACAAAAATCTAACCATGAGGTATAAAAAGTAAAGCCATATTAATATGCTGAAGCTGTAAAAGGCTCAAGTCAACAGCTTCTGACGTTGCCAGTTCTGCTGATAACTCACTACTATGATGGACCATTGGACTCTGTATACAGCTACTTTCTCTTAGTTCAATGAGAAGAAAGATTTGTACTAATGATGTTTAGAAAAGTTATCATGTCTGCATCTTGTACTCTGAATGACTGCTATAAAGACAACAATGTACAATGTGTTAATTATTGTAACTGTCCTACTAACCTGTTTTAAAACTGTCTCATTGTTATTTCTTTCTCATTAATATTAATAAAATTTTAAAAATTTAGTACTGCTTGAGAGAAAGCATTCTCAAGTGCTTTATTTTATTTTATTTATTTATTTATTTATTTATTTATTTATTTTTTGTCTTTTTGAGACAGGGTCTCGCTATGCAGTTGAGGCTGGCCTTGAGCTCACTTTTGTAGCCCAAGCTGGTCTCGAACTCACACCAATCCTCCTGCCTCAGCCTCCCGAGTGCTGGGATTACAGGCGTGAGCCACCATGCCCGGCCACTCAAGTGCTTTATTTTTAAGGAATAAAACTTTGTGAAAACACATTATCAAAAAATAAGTTCAAGAAGTACTGATTGTGATGTTTATAGAGGTCACCTTGCAGAATCAATAAAAAGGGCAAATAAATTTAGCAGAAACTAGTAATTATTCCTATAATTATGACAAATAATTGATCTCATTGGCTGTTTCTGTAAAGCAACCCTTCCACAGTTGTTTAAAAAGGCAGTAGAGGGGCCTGGCAGGGTGGCTCAGTGGTCTAAAGCGCCTGCTTAGGAAAGCTTGGCGGCTGCAGGGACCACGGTTCGATCCCCGGCATGACATGCTGCGCCAGCCCTGCCCTCAGGGCAGGCTGAGCCGGCCATAAAAATAAACAAACAAAAGTTATGAAACAAGAAAAAAATAAATAAAATAAATAAAAATTCAAAAAGAAAAAAGGCAGTAGAGTAAGCAGCTATTTTAGGGAAACCATTAATATCTGTCCACAGAATAAAAACAATTATTTTTTACATATGTGAATTATTATAGCACATCATCAATATTTCAACTTAAAGTAAACCATATTCTTTATCTGTAAAAGAGCTGGATCAGGGCCTGGCACGATGGCTCAGTGGTCTAAAGCGCCTGCTTAGGAAAGCTTGGGCGGCTGCAGGGACCGTGGTTAGATCCCCAGCAGCACATGGTGCACCAGTGCTACCCTCAGGGCAGGCTGAGCCAGCCATAAAAATAAATAAACAAACAAAAGTTCTGAAACAAGAAAAAATTAAAAAAAAAAAAAAAAAAAGCTGGATCAAAAGATGGCTCTCCTGGTAATTTTTAAATTGTTATCAGCTGAACATAAAAGATCAAAGAAAATTATTTTTCAAATGTTGTATTAGAAAAATCAATGTTCAGACTCGATGTTAATGGATGTAATATCCAACATGCACATGTATAAATTAACACACTACAGATGAATTTATGTATCATTTCAACTTCATATTTCTATGGAGTGAGAAATTTGTACATTTTTTTAAAGTTTTGGAAACCTATGTACATCACACAATGATAGGTATATGGTAAGCATATACATGAAGCTATAGTTTTCTCATCATTGGTTAGAAAAAAAGAAGTGGTATAAATATGTTATAAAGACTATTATACCTCTAAAATTTCTATACTACTAAGATACTTGTCAACATTGCAATGCACACAAAGTGACATTTTTTATGCACAATAGAATGAGGATATGGCTTAAAAGCAACTGGAATACTGAATGAATTGAGTTAGGTCAAACTTTCCTTTTTGTTTTTCAGGAGAGAAAGGAAATTTCTTTTTGCTCTGTTTTGTTTACTGTTCACATTGATGAGACAAAATGCCTGACACCCAAAGTTAGAGGAGCAAAGGTTTATTGTAGCTGACTGCTTGTAGAGGTTTCAGTTCAGAGGTGGCTGGCTCCAAGTTAGGTTAGTGCGCCAGAAGGGCTTCACAGAAGAAAAACAGTTCATGGCTGGCTAAAGGCCACAAAGAAGAGTAGCAGCTGAGAGGCAGCAAGCAAATACAGCAGCCCTCTTTCTGTCCCTTACATTCTGTCAATAGTACCCACCCTTAAGATAGCGCTCACACCCAAGGAAGGACACCTTAATTCTGGCATCACACCATGAAGTCAATCCCAGAATTACATCCTTAATCCACGAGTCACATGTTCTAGATCCAACCATGTCAGAACAGCTCCACATATGTCCACAGGAAGCTTTGAGAGGACATCTAGATAGAAGCCATAATATTCTCAGAATATTATTTCAAAAATGTGTATAATACCCTATTTTGTTGAATTAGAGGTGTTTTATGTGGAAACAAAATTAAAATACTCTTGTATAATTAAGACTTACTTGTGAAGCTATCATTAGTAACTTCCTATTTCTTTCTTAAATCTCTCTTTAAAAAAAAATTTAGTATTATTCTCCAAACACCCAGGTCCACTTACTAAGAACATACAGTATGAGTTAAACCAATTAAATATATTAGACAAAGCATATATACTTTTATAGACAAATATTAGAGAAGATAATAGAAACTTTCAAAGATCTTTTTAATCTTGTTTAAACAAAGCATGATGGACTTCTCTACATATATGGAAATACTGGCTTAGAAAGAAGCCTGCATTATGGGCTGGTGAAATCGCTCAGCAGAATAAAGCACCTGCTTAAACAAGCTTAGGCAACACAAGGACTATAGTTCAATCCCTGGCACCACATGCCACGCTAGCTCCACCCCGAGTGCAGGATGAGCCATCCACCCACACACAAAAAGATGATTTAAAAAAAAAAGAAAGAAGTCTGCATTATGAGCTATGCTTATCAGCTTGATAAAGCTGGAAGGATTGCCTACTAGCCAGTAAAATCATGAAGTACCTCAACACTTGGGACAGCTTGGAAGAAAAATAAAATATTATGAACTATAGTTTTCTCATCATTGATTTAAAAAAGAAGTAGAATAAGTACTTTACCAAGACTATTTTATCTCTAAAATTTCTATACTACTAAGCTACTCGTCAACATTTCAGTGCATGTGAAGTGACATTCTTTATACAACTGGTGTTTTTGTCTTGTATGCTTAGCAGTTACCTACCTGAACATTCGCCTTTATCCTGAAGCAAATAAGGATCTACGAAATAATTTCCATTTCCATGTAATCATTTCTCCATCAACCTTACGAAAAGCGTGTGGCTTTCCCTCCCATTGTACAAGCCACCAAGGGCCTGATTGCTGCCCGCTGCTTGTGCTTTATGTTAACACATCCTGCAGCGTCAGAAAGTATCACAGAAAGTGCAAGGCTGTCTTGCCACATAGTCATTGAATAGACTGCATCTCATATGGAGCTGCTTCCTGTGTGCCACGCCAGTAGTCAGCTCTATGTGCTGAACAACTGCCTTGTTCCAGTGAAAGTTCTAAGCGCTATGGGAAATCCAAAGCAAAGGAGCTGATTTTCAGCAGCATGGTTTTGTTTTTGTTTTTGTTTCATGTTGGGTTCCTTTCTTTTTTAACATGTTAATAATTAAATTTACACTTAGAGAAATAATGAAACTTTCTTTTGGTAATATTCTAAAGCTTTTTAAGTAAGAAGTCTTAGACTAGATAAGAAAATTGTACTACACAGACTCTAGGACCTCTTCCAGGTTTAACATTTTATACTTTTTTTTCCTTTTTATTCTCTTAAAAAGAGAAAAACTGATTTATCAATATATGAAGCAGCTTTCTCACATTTTCATCCTTTGCCCTTTATTTTATTTTATTTTATTATTTCTAATGCGACCATCAGATGGTGAATTTATTTGTGCTCTAAAATAATTAAATAACATGCACCTTTCCACTGAGCGGCTTTATGGGCCATGGCCAGCATAGAACTTGGACAGGAAATCCTTTGGCCTTCGTGCTTCTGTTTCATGGAAGAACTGCATACCATGTGTCCGCTGCTCCCACACTTTAATTGTTTCCTCCAGTTCCATCTTTCCCTTAATTACCAAAAGATCAACCAACCACGTCTGTGACGTGGGCGTTCTTCATAAACATTTCTCAGACTTTCTCCCGTCCCTGTTTCACAGGGATGTCTAGTTGGAATATGGTCTCAGCGTGCGACACCTCCCGGTACCAGACGCGGAAGAGCTCGCGCACCCTCCGCTTGGCCTCTTCATGTCCCAGCTGAAAATGGGCTTCACAGAAGCGCTGACTGCAGCAGCAGCAGCAGCAGCCCGGCGTACGCTGCCTGCCGCCATCTTGATAGTGAAACCACCGCCTCAGTTCCTCCTCTTCCTTCTCACTGTCTGCCCTTTATTTTAGATTAAAATATTTCAGAGTTGCCCTTTTGTACCATCTCTGTTTAATAGCCTTCAAGATTCGAAACAGCCATCCCTTCTAACCATGCCTGAGGTCCCAATAGGTGGTCCCTCCTCTGCTACCACTTCAACGTGTGCACATACTTGTCCTAAAGCACTTTTCATGTGTTTTTGTGGTCACATGGTATATTTTAGTTCATAGAAAGCTATATATCCTCATAGCCCAAATTTGTAAACAAAATTTTAGAAATATTGATGACTGGTACAAAATGACAGAATTTGTCATTTACTGGTTTAAATGTGTATCGGGCTCTATTCTACCTGGCTTGTCAACATTCAATGGGTCGATATTCTGGTTGATTTTTATGTCCATTTTAAGCTAGTGGCCATTCACAAGGCACCATCAACTTCAATAGCAACAACGGTGAGTAACAAACTCAATACATTAATATGTAGAAGACCAAGAGCTATAGAAATGTACCCATTTGTTTTGTTTTGTTTTTTCTTGTCAGGAATAAAAACCAAACAGAAACTGTAAGAATTTGCATTTTTGATCTTTGACAAAACTTTAACCGAATACAGTCAACCTCTACATGGAAAAGGAGAAGAAACATAAATGTAAGAGTCTTATATGTCAGAGTTCAAATTATAGCCCCACGAATTGCTAACCATAGACTATTATAAATATTGTTTAAGATCTTTGAATCTTTATGTTCCTGTTAATAAAATAAGTGTTCTAATCATGAACTTGTAAGGCTGGCTTCTGAATTCAAAGAAGTAAAACAGTTTAAGTGAAAAATGCATTCCAACATTAGCTCTGCTATTTCTCAAATCACTCTTGAAAACTTATTTTGATCACACACATTGTTTCAAAGCATGAAGTTATAGTTATGAGAACTAAGAATTGTCTATGTCAATGCATTATTTTTCAGAATATATATATATATATATATATATATATCAACTTGAAATGCATCTTAAGTACTCAGTAGACTTTTCTATTATGATTTTATAATGCCAGGTAATTAAGTTTTTAGGTATTTGGGCTTAAAAATGAAACTGTAATTAAATTCTTATCTATGCTTAATTCATTTCTGAATAAGTGAAAGCTCCATTAGCAATCAAAGAAGCAGAAGCATGATTTGCTTTGGGGAAGCATGCCCTATCTGGTCAATCTTAGGGTAATATTTCTAGGATAAAATTAAGAGGCCTATGTATCACTGTCTTTATGATGTAAGGTTTCATTTGTTAGATATTACAGAAAGAGGGGTTGGGGAGATAGCTCAGGGGCACAAGTGCCTGCTTGTCAAGTGGTAGGTCCTGAGTTTGATCCCCGGTTCCACACACACAAAAAGAAAGAAAGAAAGAAAG
The DNA here is from genome assembly GCA_004027025.1 of Myocastor coypus. Classification (NCBI taxonomy): domain Eukaryota; kingdom Metazoa; phylum Chordata; class Mammalia; order Rodentia; family Myocastoridae; genus Myocastor; species Myocastor coypus. Next base: position 12,848 of record PVJA010045086.1, read on the forward strand.
AAAGAGAGAAAGAAAGAGAGAGAGAGAGAGAGAGAGAGAGAGAGAAAGAAAGAAGAAAAGAGAAGAGAAGAGAAGAGAAGAGAAGAGAAGAGAAGAGAAGAGAAGAGAAGAGAAGAGAAGAGAAGAGAAGAGAAGAGATGAGATGAGATTAGATTACAGAAAGACTGTAAGTTGGCTGTCAGACATTGAAAATTCAGTTTCATCCTGGTTAAATTCCTCCTTACCAAGACCAAGGTTTTTGGCCTCTTCTTAAGCTTTCTCTTCCACTTTTCCACCCAAATTAAGCACATGTGAGCTGTTAGCCAATAGTTGAATACTCTTGCCTTTTGATGAAGTTTTGAGATGTCAGTTCTCACTCATTTTGTATTTATAAGTGAGAAAAAGTAAGCAAACAATGAAACCGAGTTTTGAAATGGGTGACAATAGAGGATGCATTGCATATTGTTGTCTTGGTATTAATTTAATGTGTCTGCTGGACAGGAAAAATTTACATCATTCCTGCCAGTCTCAGATCAAAACTAAATTACTTAATTTCCCCAATATCCTTTTCTTTTTTTTTTTTTTTTAATGGAACAAGGGACTGAATTCAGGCCCTTGTGCTTGCCAGGCAAGCACTTACTCTACTGTGCTATCTCTCCAGCTCCTCCCCAATACTCTTGATACTTGCAGTTATAGCTTACTTATCTGGTGAATATTAACTGAAGGTACAACATAAAAATGTAAGTCCTTCCTCAGCTCTTCTCTCTGTTCCTTCTATTCCTTATTCAACTGGTGACAACTTTAAACACTCACCTCCTTGTTCCTAGCCCTAAAAGCCAAACGCCAAAATGAACCAAGATAGCTACATATAGAGGTCAAGGTAACAGGATGGGTAGACTGGCATCTCTCTTGAGCCAGACATTTCCTGTTCTGAAGAATAATGGCTTCATTGTCAGGAAACCACTTGCATGAATCTTAATAATAAGAGCTAATTGGGAAAAATAATGAAGTGTATTCTTCGAAGCTCATGGATAAACAGATGTGAGGAAATATTTTCTTTTTGGGCTGGGAAGATAGCTCAGAAGAATAAAAACTTGCCTGGCAAGCACAAGGTCCTGAGTTCAATCCCCAGTACCACAAAAAAAAAAAAAAGAAAAGAAAAAAAAATTCTTTTTTCTAGCCTTTAGAATTCTAAAGGCCATTTTTTTTTTCATTGATGTATTTGGTACAGGCTCTCATTATGCAGCGTGGACTCACAGTGATCTTCTTGTTTTTAGCCTTCCCCAGCACTAGGATTACAAGCATGTGTCACCATGACAGTACTCAATTGCGGGCTCAACACTCCTATGGGTGTGACCAGGAATTGAACTCTGGTCTCTGCACTTGCGAAAGCAGGCACTTAGTCTGCTGAACTATCTTGCCATTAAAGGTCTTTATTAACTATGTATGCAGGTATCACAGTGCAAGAGAAGAGACACTAAAGAGATATACTGTTAACAATTCTTGAGAAAAGATGTGTAAAGTTGCCAAACTGGAGTCACCAAGAATATTCTCTCTTCTGATGAGTTCTCTGCTAAAGTCAAGAGTCCCAAGATGTATGTAAAAAGATAACCAAGACAGATATTGGAGAATGAATGGGGAGTGGGAAACATGAGGGAACTCACAGTGGTAAGGTTTCTTATGGGATTTCTACAGTCTGCCCAAGGTTCCATAGTTCATGACATGCATCTGCAATATATAAGCACTGATATTTCTAATTCACAAAAATATTCTCTTGCTCCTATTAACAAGTCAATTTTAAATGATCTGCTTTAAAATTATTTCTGTGTTTATAATTTTCTATGGGCTCTGGCTCTTAACAGAATAATAGTAAAGGTTAATTTCCTTTTCTACTAGTTTACATTACAAATCATTATAAAAACTGTGATTCTTAAAAAAGAGATACAAATTACTATTTCTACCAGTTCCTACTCAATTAAAATATAAGTGACTACAAGATAGAAAATCAGTATGAATTGAAGATAATTAAATACCCACCAATTAGCTTCATTTAATATGTACAGAATTTTCTAACACCAACATTCTAATATATATAACATGCTACTTTCATGTACACATAAAACATTCTGTAGGGTATATTATAGGCTAAGCGATAACATAGATCCTAATATATTTTGAAGGATTTAACACACTAATAATGTTTTCTTATTACATTGTAATAAAATTATAAACCAGTGACAGGAAAACATGGAAAATTCTCAACTATTAAGAAAATAATATAATTGTAAATTATGAATGGAATAAGATGAAATCACAGGGAGATTTTTAAATATCAAACTAAAAATGAACACAACAAAATAAAAACATTAATTCCAGAAGATACACTTAAACCCATATTGTGAGCAAACTATGGTGTGTTATATATTTAAAACAGAATAAAAAAGTAACAATCTAAAAGCAATGATCAGCCGGGCGTGGTGGCGCACGCCTGTAATCCCAGCACTCGGGAGGCTGGGGCAGGAGGATCGCTGTGAGTTCAAGACCAGCCTGGGCTACAAAAGTGAGCTCAAGGCCAGCCTGAACTGCATAGTGAGACCCTGTCTCAAAAAGACAAAAAACAAATAAATAAATAATAAATAAAATAAAAAAAATAAAAGCAATGATCAAAAAATGGGGGCACTGGGAAGTTGGCTCAGTAGAATAAGCTTTTGACTGGCAGTACAAGATCGTGAATTCAATCCCTGATTCCACAAAATAACTGACTAACATGAATGCACTTATCTAGATTTACATTTTAAGAAAGTAGGAGAGGCTGGGCATGGTGGCTCACGCCTGTAATCCCAGTACTTGGGAGGCTGAGGCAGGAGGATCGCTGCGAGTTCGAGACCAGCCTGGGCTACAAAAGTGAGCTCAAAGCCAGCCTGAACTGCACAGTGAGACCCTGTCTCAAAAAGCCAAAATAAATAAATAAATAAATAAATAAATAAATAAATAAA
>PVJA010045088.1:0-15833 GCA_004027025.1 Myocastor coypus
TGGGATTACAGGTGTGTACCACTCTGGCCAGCTCAGTATATTCTGGAGGAGGAGGTGGGGAAGGGGGTGGGGCGGGCACAGCATGTGGTGCTGGGGATCAAATCTTGGTCCCTTAGCTTGCATAAGTTTGCCCAGGAAGACACTTTAGTCCACTGAGCTATCTCGCCAGCTCCAATTGTTCTTTTTTCTTTTTTTTTCTTTTTTTTTTGTCTTTTTGAGACAGGGTCTCGCTATGCAGTTGAAGCTGGCCTTGAGCTCACTTCAGTAGCCTAGGCTGGTCTGGAACTCGCACCAATCCTCCTGCCTCAGCCTCCCAAGTGCTGGGATTACAGGCGTGAGCCACCACACCCGGCTTCCAGTTGTTCTTTGTCAAAAATTTTTAAAAATTGTTTTTTAGGGCCCGGCGGAATGGCTCAGTGGTCTAAAGCGCCTGCTTGGGGAAGCTTGGGCAGCTTCAGGGACCGTGGTTCGATCCCCAGCACCATATGCTGCGCCAGCCCTGCCCTCCGGGAAGGCTGAGCCGGCCAAAAATGAGTGAATAAACAAACAAAGGTTCTGAAACAAGAAAAAAAAAAAATTTTTTTTTTAAAATAAAATAAAAATTGTTTTTTAAAAAAGTGATTTATTAGCCGGGCGTGGTGGCTCACGCCTGTAATCCCAGCACTTGGGAGGCTGAGGCAGGAGGATCGGTGCGAGTTCGAGACCAGCCTGGGCTACAAAAGTGAGCTCAAGGCCAGCCTCAACTGCATAGTGAGACCCTGTCTCAAAAAGACAAAAAAAAAAGAAAAAAAAAAAGTGATTTATTGGATTGAAAAAACAGAAATTGATTAAAAGAAAAAATGTTTTTAGGCATTAATTTCTAAAACTGTAATAGAGTTACTATTGTTCAGCTTGGTCAAAAATATGAGGCCTGGACAGATAGCTCAGTGGTCTAAGTGCCTGCCTGGCAAGTGCAAGGACCTGGGTTTGGCAAGCACAGGGTCCTAAGTTCAATCCCCGTTACCATAAAAAAAAAAAAAAGAAATCAGGGCAGCAGGATGGCTCAGTAGTCTAAAGCACCTGCTTAGGAAAGCTTAGGGGGCCACAGGGACTGCAGTTAGATCCCCGGCACCACATGCTGTGCCAGCCCTGACCCCAGGGCAGGCTGAGCTGGCCATAATAATAATAATAAAAAAAAAAAAATCAGTAAAGTTTTCTTATAAAAGATACTCTTGATGTAAAACTAAATTAAGAAACAAAGGTTTTCACATGTGTATGACAATTCGCTATTGTTAATCTCAGGGAACATTAAATACATTCATGATTCCAAATGTGCAGGTCTTGGCCTGGCGGGATGGCTCAGTGGTCTAAGGCACCTGCTTGGGTGGCTTCAGGGACCATGGTTCAATCCCCGGCATCACATGCTGCGCCAGTCCTGCCCTCCAGGTGAGCTGAGCCGGCCATAAAAAAATGAGTTAATAAACAAAGGTTCTGAAACAAGAAATAAATAAATAAAATAAAATTCTTAAACAAAAACAAAAACAAATGTACAGGTCTTCCAAAGTGTAAAACAAGTATTGCTTATGGCGATAAGACTTTCTTTCAAATTCAGACCTCTGCCTTTTATGAAAAACTTATGTGATGTATATTCTATTAAAGGACTACAAAGTGGGTAAAAGGTTATCCACTATTGGACAGAGATGATTGGGAGAAAGGGTTATGTCCTAATGAAAATTCAAGTTAATTGTTAAATTACATTTTGCTATATCAAAATGAAAATTTAATGTAACAAAATGTCATCAGGATTGTCATAATGTTATGTATGGGTTTGATTTCTAACTTCTGTGTAAAAATATTACTTGTTTAACATTCTACAAAGACTTAAACATTAGGCTATCTGTGATTGTTAGAAAATAAGAGTAAGGTGTCTGTTATCAGAAAAGACAGGGGCCTGGCGGGATGGCTCAGCGGTCTGGGGCGCCTGCTTGGGAGAGCTTGGGCGGCTTCAGCAAACGCGGTTCGATCCCCGGCACTACATGCTGTGCCGGCCCTGCCCTGGGGGCGGGCTGAGCCAGCCATGGAAATGAGTGAATGGACAAATAAAGGTTCTGAAACAAGAAAAAATAAATAAAAATTAAAAAAAAAAGAAAAGACAGTAACACTAAGCTTACTGTCTTCATTACAGTGTACCACATCACTTTTGTTTCTTTTTGTTTCTTTTTTTCGTACCAGGGATTGAACCCAGGACCTTACACCTGCCACACAGGTGCTGCTGAACTATTTTCCCTCCATTACAATATAATGTCATTAATCTCCCTTCTGGATGTTTATAACCATTGAAGTTTTTTTTGTGTGTGGGGGGGGGACTGGGGTTCGAACTCATGACCTTGCACTTGCCAGGCAGGCACTTGTGCCAAGGAGCTATCTCCCCAGCCCCAACAATTGAGGTTTGGAAATCAAAATTTTTTTTTTTTTTTAGAATTTTTTATTTTTTATTTATTTATTTACTTATTTCTTGTTTCAGAACCTTTGTTTGTTTATTCACTCATTTTTATGGCCGGCTCAGCCTGCCCTGAGGGCAGGGCTGGCGCAGCATGTGGTGCTGGGGATCGAACCGCAGTCCCTGAAGTTGCCCAAGCCCTCCCAAGCAGGCGCTTTAGACCGCTGAGCCATCCTGCCAGGCCCCTGGAAATCAAAATTTAGAGAGATAGATGAGCTAAGAAGATAGCCAATATTTTGGCCCAAGCCCTCTGAGGTCAGTGAGGACTCAGGACATAAGAAAACCCCTGGTGGGCCCAGCAGGATGGCTCAGTGGTCTAAAGTGCCTGCCTAGGAAAGCTTAGGCGGCTGCAGGGACTGCAGTTCGATCCCTGGCACCACATGCTGCGCCAGCCCTGCCCTCAGGGCAGGCTGAGCCGGCCATAAAAATAAACAAACAAACAAAAGTTCTGAAACAAGAAAAATAAATAAAATTTTTTTAAAAAGAAAAGAAAAGAAAACCCCTGGTGCAACATCCTGTAATGCACGTGAGTCCCTGGTCTTCTGATCAAGATTATGGGACCACAGAGGAAAGTGACAAACTCTGTATTGTATAGTGTGCGTAAGGAGCATCACCTAGAGAGAAGCAGTCTCTCAGGCTTTCACAGGAAGCAACTTGGCTAAGCAATGGCCATGACTCCTCCAGATGGCTGATGCTGATAGAAATAAACTAGAGGTGCTATGCTTCATTCCAAGGTAATCCCGAGGAAACTTAATTGACGCTGATAAATACCAAAAAGTTAAATCATATTAGTACAGGTCTTGCTTTAACTTGTTCTGAAACATCCAGCAGAAAAGTATGACCACAAAATGTAAAAAACAACACCATAGTAATACGCTAGCTGTAAAAGCCTCAAATCACTAACAGCTTCTGCCAGCTGCCAGCAATACTGATAACTCATTGGGCTATGTAGGGTTAAATTACTGTTTCAAGTACCAAGAAGCTTTGGACAGGAGATCTTTAGCCTACACAACTAAGTTGATGGAAAATGAGACGATCTTCTACAGAGGTCTCCACACACAGCCTCTCCCACTAACCGCCCATCACACAACAAAACAGAGAGGGAGAGAAGGCTGGGGGTAGGCGAAGATGGAGATCGGTCATATGTGTGAGGGCAGCATCAGGCCACAGTGCCTGAAGCAGTCAAACTACCTCAGTCCTGAGAAATGCATCCTGCTTAGACAATTTCAGTCGTAACTGTGTAGTTTGAGAATGTCTGTGATACTAACTTTGCCAAGGTATAAATGCCCCTAGTGTTGCTGTTCAGGCCCACCAGGCAAACACGTTTCCACCTAACCTTAGCCCTTGAGTTTTATCTTTTCCTCATTCGGCTACTGTTCCTCTCTGGGGTACACTGGGAGACCAGGGAGTCCCTACACTACCACACCCACCTTCAGTGATTTGCTTAGTGACTAAGAAACAACTAGTAAAGTTTTTTTTTTTTTTTTTTTTGTCTTTTTGAGACAGGGTCTCACTATGCAGTTAAGGCTGGCTTTGAGCCCAATTTTGTAGCCCAGGCTGGTCTCGAACTCACATCGGTCCTCCTGCCTCAGCCTCCCAAGTGCTGGGATTACAGGCGTGCGCCACCACGCCCGGCTACAACTAGTAAAGTTTTTGAACTGTGGCTTCAGCTTATCCTAAAATATTGCTTCAACAGGAAAAAAAGGAGTGGGGAGGTGAGTTAGAGTCCCAGTGTAGCAGGCTAATGAGACTGGGTGCACACCTGCTTCTGACACAGGCAGAGCCCTGGGCTGCTGCCCCTCACCAGGCGAGAGGACCAGGCAGGCCCCACACCCAGGGCAGAGGCTCCCGGAGCCTGGTTTCTGCAGTCCCAGGGACGTGGGCTCAAGGAGCCACATCACTCGGTGAGCCCAGTTCTTCCCTTGACTCCAGGTCACTAGGAGACAGTGTGCACCTGCAAGGCAGAAAAGGTTCGGCAGGAAGGAGCTGCTCCCTTTCTGAGAAGCTAACAGAGCCGTGGGTTGGGATTCGACCTCCCCTTTGTCCTCTGGCTGCAAGACCCCTGCCCATGTGGGCCCTGAGGCCGCTGGGTGCCCTCTGGTGGCCCTGCAGGTGGCTGGCGGTTCAGCCACATTCTAGCAAACTGGCCTTCCTATTGCAGCTCCTTCCAGAGCCACCAGTATTGTGGGCTTCCTTGTGCCCAGTGCAGCCCTGGTGCCTTCCTGCCAGCCTGTCCCAAGTCTGCCCAGGGTCGGGGCCATATCAGCTGCTTATAGGCAAGGGTGGAAGCTCAGCCCGGGGCAGGTCCAGGAGTAAGGCTGTTTGCCAGGTAGTGACTATGAGCCCAGCCATTCCAAAGTGCTTCTGAATGTCTCATCTAATTTCCCTAAAGCCTCATGAGAAGACCAAGGGCTAGGGAGGTAGCTCCATGGCACAAGTTCCTGCCTGGCAAGTGCAAGGTTGTGAGTTCAAACCCTGGTCCCACCAAAAAAAAAGAAAAAAGAAGAAAGACCAGCCCAGGGAGCGAGGCGTGGGCCTTCCCGGCTCAGAGGCTGGTCCTGCTGTAGTTTTGTGCTGCTTTCTGGATGGCTGAAGGGAGGTAAGGGTGGCAGAGGTCCTGCTTGAGGAAGGGCACAGGCTCGTGGCTCTACAGTCTATGGGTCGAGGCTATCACAAAAGCTATAAGCTGCTGTCATCTCCAAGCCCAGCTTCTACCACCACTGCCCTCCGGGATTGCTGCATGGGGCCAGCTGAAGCTGGAAACTGGTCACGTGTATGAGGGCAGGACAAGGCCACAGTGCCTGAAACAGTCAGGCGACCTCAGTCTTGAGAAAACAGATTGTCCCTGCGGTCCTTATGGTTTCAGCTCCTCCTGTCCAAGACACTCAATCATCCCTGCCATGGAGTCACACAAGGGCCTGGGGACAGTACCACCCTGGCCCGCAAGGATGAAGAAGGAAGGGGAAGGGACGTCAGGCACTAAATGAGGCCCCAGGACTCAGCCCCTTGGCAGCAGGCATTGAACCTTGGCAGCAGTTCATTGAACACTGAAGATGAAGAAGAGGGGCTCTGGGAGGCCAGGCCTTCTGTAAAAGGTCACACAGTGTGTCCAGCTGAAATGTGGACCTAGGGATGTTTACAGCTTCCTTTGGTGCAGACCAGTTCTAATAGTAGCTTGTAGCAAACCCCAGCGGCAAGGTGAGCCTCCCACATGGCACCATCAGGCTCCAAGACCAGGCTCGGAATGGGAGAGGTTATTCATCCTGGTTCCCCTGTGAGGAGTCTGTGACTACTCAGAACACGTAACTGTTCATATTCTAATTACATGCATAACTGAGACACAGGCGGACAGAGAAGGGTTTCAGAGGGAGGCAGAGGCCACCTCAGGCCCAGCTGGGACAGTAGCCAGCAAAACACAGGAGGCACAGATGAGGCCAACAGAGGGGACAAGCCTCTGTCAACCCCTGAACATAAGGAGGCAACAGCTAGCGGCTGAGGTGTAAGGAGCTCCGGGGCCCAGGGCAGAGGTGCCCTCCCTCTGCCCTGGCCGCTGAGGACTCACCATGGTGAGGGGCTCTGAAGCAAGCTGCCGGTCCCTCTGCACAGAGCCGCTGCAAGCTGGTAGTCCTGGGGGGGTGCTATGATCTGAGTGCAGTGGAGCTGGCACCAGCACCTGCTGGGTTGGGGACGGTTGGAACGGCTGAAGGCTGAAAGCCCACTGGCACAGCTGAACCTACAGAGCCTTGGGGATTAGGGAGCTGTCCCCAGACTTCGGACTAAGTCCAAACTCTAGTACATGGGCCAGGGATGGAGAGTAGCGTGGGGCGTACCAAGGTTCACACGTGCACGGGGCTGCCAGAAGACAGATCGATCTGAGGTGGCCCTGGGGCCTGGCTTAAGCCCACAACTGCACCCAGTTCATAACCAGGGAGCAAATTTAGCCACATGAACCTTGTTTCACACAGGTGTTCCTTGTAGTAAAGAAAGTTGCAAAGATCACGCTTGCTCTGGTTGGCCTTGGCACCGCACCAAGAAGGAGCCAGCCGTTACCGTTTTACTGCTAGGAGATAGACCCAGAGCTCCAGGCATCGTCCAAGGTCATCTTGGCGACACTCAGGACTGGGGCAAAAGCTTTCCACAAAGCTTTTGCTCTTTCTGCTGACAATTCAGGGCTCCAACTCAGCCAAGGTCCTACGGTGGGAACCCGAAGCCTAAATCTCACCCGAGAATGTGTGTGCATGTGTGTACACAACCAGACCCAGCTCTGCACTGACGACACCTAGATTTACAGTGTGTGTGCGTGTCTGATTTTAGGTAAACCGATTCGAGCCCCAGCTTTCTCGTTTATAACAGAAGCGGACTTCTCCCCAGCACCCTGTAGGTCTGATGGCTCAGCTGAGCTTAAAGGGCCTTCGGGATCACCAACGTCCCGCCAGCCACACCCAGGACCTGGGGTCGGGTTTGTGTCGCAGAGGGAGCGCTGTTAATGCCCAACCCTTGCAACCCTGACGAATTTGGGGCCAGGCGTAGGCACTAGCGGGTGTGGAGACCGAGCAGGTCCAGAAACGGTCACCTCACGCCCCACCAGTCTCTGTGGTCCTTACAGTTTCAGACGGAACAGCCCCGAGGGCTCCTGGACCGATGCAGGGGCAGAGTCGGGGGCTGAGAGCGGGTTGGGGACGTGGCCCGGGAGAGCAGTTAGCTGGAAAAAATGGTGCGCAAAGTCCAGCCGCTCTTGCCACTGTCTCCGCTTCGCGAGGACCCAAAAGGCCCGCTCTCATCCGGGTACTCGGTGCTGGGGGCGGGGCCTCCCCTGGTTGGCCGCCTCCGGCTCCGCAGGTCCTCCAGCGGGGGGGCCCCGGAAGGCTGTCCCGTGATGCCCCGCGCCGGCCGCTCTGGCCTGCAACGTGTCTCTGGGGCGGAGGCATCTGCCTTAGAGTTGGCTGCGCGCGGGCCGGACTCCCTGTCTCTTCGCGGTGTCCATCCTTCGATCGTTCCGCTCGGGTCCAGACAGGCCGCCCCAGGCCTCGACATGTCGTACAATTACGTAGTAACGGCGCAGAAGCCCACCGCCGTCAACGGCTGCGTAACCGGTGAGGCTTCCGGGGGATCCCGGCGAGCTGGAGTTGGAGGAACCGAGGCCTAGGGAGGCCCGCGGCCCTGGGCACAGCGGGACCCGGCTGGCATGGGGGCGCGCGGCCAGCAGCTCCCCAGCCCGTGGCTGGCCCAGCCTGCGCGTGGGAATACGAGCTGCCTCTGCGGATCCCCTTCGACCTAGGAGGTCACTTAGCCTCCGGGGTTGGGCGGCGCGTGGAGCCTGGCGCGAATGCGAGCTGTGTCTTGAGCCCCGAGATGGGTGTGTGGTCGGGGAAAACGACGGCGGCGATGGCGCCTTTGGGATCAGAACTTAAGGTCGGGGCGCCAGGGGAGGGGGAGGCACGCCGATGGGATTGCGAGCCATGCCGGTCCTCTCCGGGGAGGAAACGGGAGCCTTTTCCAAATCCACGCTTTTCCCAGGGGCTGTTGTTTACTGCTAGTCGCTGCCGGAGGACTGGGTTTGATTGTTAGCTGGGTTTGCCTTGTTCACTGTGTGCGGGCATCCTTAAAGACAGGGGCGCCGCACAGCCTGAGTTTATGTTCTTTGCTGAAAGTGCAACCCCCAGACTTGTGTGTTTCTGCAAATCCTCACAGTGATTGTAGAACGCCAGAGGTTTAGCACAGTAGAGGTAGATTGCTGGGAGGGTAAGAGGTGTAGAGAAAAGAGAGGAAATCTGGTGATTTCTTCACTGGACACGTCCTGTTTGGCAAGTTTTTTTCTGAAGCTTTAGACGAGGACTGGAAGAGATGAGCATTCTCAGTTACATTTGCCTACTACACCATAGTGGGAAAGTGAAAGTCTAACAGAGTCACCCTTAAGGCTTGCACAGTTGTTGAAAGACAGTACTCTGGTCTCCAGTCTTGCTGTCTCAGTTTGACTATAGAACCGGCTCTGTTGAGTGCATGAAGTGTGAGACCCGTGGAGGTGCTGGATTTGGCAAGAAGGGAAACAAGTGGAGAGAATAAGGGTAATCTGTGAGGTAGATGAGAGTTCTGGAGGTGTTTAGGTCAGAGGTGGTACAAGTGATACACAAGGGCTTGAGAGGGCCTTCTGCTGGCTTTAAAAGTTAGAGGATCTGTTCTTGCAGGACACTTTACTTCAGCAGAAGACTTGAACCTGTTAATTGCCAAAAATACAAGATTAGAGATCTATGTGGTCACTGCAGAGGGACTTCGGCCAGTCAAAGAGGTGGGCATGTATGGGAAGATTGCTGTCATGGAGCTTTTCAGGCCCAAGGTAAGTGTTCCCCATTGGGACAACTGCAGGTCACAGGTTGTTTTGCATAGTCACTTGGGTTTAGGAGAGGGACTCGCTTCTCCTTTAGTGGCAGGTTTCTTTATGTACTCTTATTGAGCAAACTTTTCAGAAGTAGGAAAGATTCCCTAGGGAAAATCTTAATCAAGTTGACTTCTGGGAAGAATGAAAGCAGTTTGAAATGTGGGCCATCATATTGCCCAGTGATCCGGAAGGTATGAGATGGGGTAGGCTTTGTTTCATTCCTTACCAGTTCCTCATTAGGTGCCACTTTAGTTGTCACTTTTGTTATCTTTCCACTGTGATTTTTTTTTTTTTTTCTATGTGGAAGTGGTAGTAAGAGTATCTAATCCCCTGGAGTTCTGTTGAAGATTAAATGATTAAGTAATATAGCTTAGCAGAAGCAGGTATTCACTGTTGTGATACGTTTCTTCCATCAGTGATTAACATGCTGATTGAAATGCTTTGGTCCAGTTAACCCCTGGTTGTTACATTGTATGTTAAGTGAATCTAACCAGTAGCAACCAAAAAAAACAAAACAAAACAAAACAAGAAAACAAAAACACTGTGTTTCGCTGTTTAATTACAGCTCTTTGAATAAAGCACTGAAGTTTTTGAAGTCTGTGTCGAGCCTTTGCAGATCCATTTAGCTTTCATGGTTATTACATTTTTTCCTTTCTCCAAATACTTGCAGAGCAGGGGGCAACATTAGATTGATCTTTAGAATTTGAATGGAATGCTTCAGGTGGTTATCTTGATGAAAATAGGTGAAGGCAGTGTAATGCGAGCCTGGAGCCTGAGTCAGGAGCAGGAGGACTGGCTGCTGACCAGCTCCTGTCCCAGCCTTTGTGCGTGCCCTTAGGGCCTGTGTGTGGCTGGTGTGCTTGCTATTTTCTCTTTCAGGAGAAAGTATTTGGAATGTTCTTAAAGAACTTAGCATGCTTAAAGAATGATCCATAAGGCAGGACAGGTTGTTCCTGTTTTTGCAAGAACCTCTTCTGATGGCATAATTCTGGTTTCCAGGGAGAAAGCAAGGATTTGCTGTTTATCTTGACAGCTAAGTACAACGCCTGCATCCTGGAGTATAAGCAGAGTGGCGAGAGCATTGACATCATCACACGAGCTCATGGAAACGTGCAGGTAAGGCTGCTGCTTGGCCTGAGAGTTTCCCGAGGTGGGCACAGCGAGTCAGTGGCTCAGTGACTAGCAGCCCGCAGCGGAGCAAAGACACGCTATCACTGAACTTAGTTATGTGGAATCCGAGACATTGTCATTTGGGCTTCTGGTCCAGCAAGCTTGTGTCGCCAGCTTTATTGCCTTTCATGCAGTCATCCTGGGAAGGTGTCCTCTGTTGCTGTGTGCGTATTCAGGCTCTTTCCTAATCCCCATTTTGTTTCTCAGGACCGCATCGGCCGCCCCTCCGAAACTGGCATTATTGGCATCATTGATCCTGAGTGTCGAATGATAGGCCTGCGACTCTACGATGGCCTTTTTAAGGTTATTCCGCTAGATCGAGACAACAAAGAACTCAAGGCCTTTAACATCCGCCTAGAAGAACTGCATGTCATTGATGTCAAGTTCCTGTATGGCTGCCAAGCACCTACCATTTGCTTTGTTTACCAGGTAATAGGGTCAGAACAGCATGTGTGAGAAACCCGTGGTTTGGAGTGGTGGGGTTACTGCTAACAGTGTCAGCATTGAGGAGCAGGTAGGGCAAGTACCTACATCCTGAAGAGTTTTTAAGAATGCAGTTAACTTGGGTCCGGCTGAGCTTCCTTCTTGAGTGCAGTAGTGCTTACCATGAGGCGGCTTGTAGCTCTCTGGGGCTTATAGCAGGTTGACTCCTGAGATTTCACTCTGCTTGTAGACCTCAGGGGTTTTATTTGGTGACACAGTTTATGTATTGTCTGAAGCCTCTCACTAGCATGCTAGGGAGTGTGGCAACTTGGCTGGAGAGAAGTGATCCAAAACTGGGCTTCAGAAGCAGAGAAGTGTGTCTGTTGGTGTTATTCCAAGAAGAGGCTTGCATTTGCCTAGCTAGCATTTGCTTTCTCCTGCTTGCTGTTTTAGTCCACACCTAAGTCTGATGGAGCTGATCTTAGGCAGCTGTCCTAGTCCAGATCCCTGAGCAGGAGTGAGGTTCTAGAGCTCCGGGCTGACCACCAGGATCTTGGTGAAGTCTCAGGCTTTTGGCAGAGGCCTGACAGTGGGAGTTCATTCCATTTGCTTGTGGTTGAGCAGCTGACGGAAGAAGGGATGGCAGCATACTGTAGGCGCTTGCATTTCGTTTATGTCTTGAAATTTCTCATTTGCTGTGGTTCTGAGGCTGGTGAAGGAAGGTTCACTGAGTAGAGCTGGCAGTAGGCCTGTTTCTGTGTGATCGCACCAACTTTCAGAGTTGCAATGAAAACTTGAGTTTCTTTCTTTTATTGAGTTTTGTTTTGTGAGACAGAATTTTACTCTGTAGTTTGGGCTGGCCCTGAACTTGTGTTCCATGGGCTCCTGTCCAAGGTTCGTTGCTTACAAACAGATCTTGTGTGTGTGTGTGTGTGTGTGTGTGTGTGTGTGTGTGTGTGTGTGTGTCTCAGGCCCAAGTCCACTCTGGTGTGAACTTCTTGTGAAGAAAGCCTTACCCTACTTATTGATGAGAAAAACCTTCATCACGCTGTCTGCTGCTGAATGCCAAAAATTCAGTGTGCCCCAGTCTCCTGTCTTCCATAGGAAGGAGCTGCCCAGGGCTGAGCCGTGCCCCTGCCCTGGAGCACATGCGTTGTGCCTCGGATCTGGTCTGACCCTAATGGCACCCTTTTCCATCAGGGGAAGCAGCCACCTCCTGCCCTGCTTTAGTCCCTTGGTGGTGACTTTGCCGCCTGGGCTGGGTGTCAGGAGGAAGGGCCACAGTGCAGAAGAGGGAAGACAACACGGACAGTGATAGCATGGCAGGCTTGCCTGTCTGCAGAGGAGCCCACAGTCACCACCAGTGCTTTGAGGCCTTGGTGTAATTCTCTCTTTGAAGTGTAGCTCCTTCCTATGTTTCTCTCCGTAGGCAGTTTTTATCAGTTCCCTGGGGCAAGGAATGGACACAGGCACCGTGTCCCTTCTGGTGTCCAGCACAGTGTGGCGGGTTCCTCTTCCCAGCCAAACCTTTCTCGGTTGGGTTGTTAGGAACTGTCAGTCTCAGACGTCAGTGCTGACGAGAGGAGGGAAGGGAAGGCAGACCGGGCAGGACTGGCAGGGCCTGTGGTGTGGCATGTCCCTCGGCCTGGGAGTCAGTCACCTGCCCTTAGAACTCACTGTTCCACCTTCCCCTAGGACCCTCAGGGGCGACACGTGAAAACCTACGAGGTGTCTCTCCGGGAGAAGGAGTTCAGCAAGGGCCCTTGGAAGCAGGAGAATGTTGAGGCCGAGGCTTCCATGGTGATCGCAGGTTGGTAGATCTGGGCCTTTGCTCTCACCGGCTCTGCACAGACTCCTGTGCTTCCTTCACCAGCTTCCTGCCTTTGGCCCAGCAGCAGTGTGCTTAGTGCAGGTCCTCTGTCCGCCTGACCTTCTGGCACTCTGCTGCGCTGCCCTGGAGAGTTATGTCCTTATTCCTCCTCTGAACATGGGACTTTTTCCTTGGGGTGCAGGGATCTGCTGTGGCACATCGAAGTGATTTTGCAAAAGATTGAGTCTCACTGTTCATGGCTGGGTGGAACATTGAAGAAGCCCAAGGGCCCAGTTTATCGCATCTGCTTTCCTTTCGAGCCTAGCCCTCCACATGAATAGCAAAGCCTGGCTGGGGTCCTGGCTTTCGCACTCTTACCTAGTACTCTCCTCTGACATTATGGTGACTGTCTTATTCCTGAGGGAGAATTGTTGCTTCGAGCTGGGCCTAGTGGCTCACATCTGCAATCCCAGCACTCAGGAGGCTGAGGCAGGAGGATTGGTGCAAATTTGAGGCCAGCCTAGGCTGCAGAGTGAGCTCAAGGCCATCCTGAGTTGTATAGTGAGACCTTGTTTCGCAAAAACAAAGCAAACAAATGCAACAGTGGCCCTGATCATGAGGCCTTCAAGCTGAGGAGCAAGATGCAGGGAAGAAGTCACAGTAGAAGTGTTTCAGTAGAATGGGCAGAAGTTTAGGAGAGAAGATGGGAGGCCGCATGTGGAGGGGTGTCACACAGAGACCCCGCCCTGTGCCCACGCCACGGCAGTAGGGCTGGGGGGTGTGTACCCAGCGGCTAGGTGGGAAGCTCCCTTGAGCCCAGCCTGAGAGCACAGCAAAACCTGCATGGAGGAGCAGTAAGCAGGCCTTGCCAGGTTGGGGCAGAGCTCAGAGGCAGAGCACCTGCCCCACATGCACAAGCCCAGGGCTGGATCTACCGATCCCCAACACCACTGAGATCAGACACAGCCCAACCTACTCGGAGTAGGTAGTGGCCGGGTCAGGGTTGCTGCCCAGGCATCTCAAAAGCTGTCATGTTGCTTGGGCTTTTTTATCCTTTTTTAAATGATTGAGTGGGTAGACACTGGGTAGTGAAACCAGGGCCTTTGCACTAAGCTGCCTCCCCAGTCTTATTTATTTATTTATTTATTTTGGCTTTTTGAGACAGGGTCTCACTGTGCAGTTCAGGCTGGCTTTGAGCTCACTTTTGTAGCCCAGGCTGGTCTCGAACTCGCAGTGATCCTCCTGCTCAGCCTCCCAAGTGCTGGGATTACAGGCGTGAGCCACCACGCCCGGCCTGTCCCCAGTCTTTTAAAAAGGATTCTTGTTGTTTTGACACCAAGTCATTAGATTGCCCAAGATGACCATTTCTTCTGCCTTGGCCTCTCAGCACTGGGGTGACAGTTGGGTGCCCTGTGGCTGGCTTCATGGCTGTCTTGGGGTTTGCCTCAGGGTAATGGGCCCATGCCCAGGGCTGCAGTCTGGCAGGGCTACAGCGCTGAGTGCCTCCACACTACTATCTTTCCCTGCAGTCCCAGAGCCCTTTGGAGGGGCCATCATCATTGGGCAGGAGTCAATCACCTATCACAATGGGGACAAGTACCTGGCCATCGCCCCGCCCATCATCAAGGTAAGTGGCCTTCTGTCCTGTTGTGTCTTTCCTTGTTTCCCCATTGGTTGGGGCATTGACCGGCACCTGCTGTGCTGTCCCTCTGGAGCCAACACTGTTGATCCTGTGCCATACATGCGAGACTGGCCTGGCTGTGCTAATTACAAGAGAACGCAGAATAGGTTTGTCCTTCCCAATGATGGGAACAAAAAGCAGTTCTGGCAGAGTTTGCTGGAATTAGTTATTTCCAGGGCTCGAGTCAGGTCAGGTAATACAGCAATGTGTGATGCAGACTTCAGAAGTTAGGCCTTGGCATTTCATGTCATTGAAACAAGCAGGACAGCTTAGCCTCTGCCAGAGGGCATGGAGCCTGCAGTGGTGCTCACGGCAGAGGGGTAGTGCTGTGCCTGTGTCAGAAGCCTGCAGTGGCAGCCGTGGCCCAGGGCACACTTGGACCTGCCATGGACTGAGGTAGGGCTCCTGGGAATACTGTCCTCATGGCGAAAGCTGTGCATGTCCTGTCATGCACGGTGCACTGACCCGAGTCCTTGTGCTGCTGTGCCAGCTTGGTGAAGGGAGTCCCCAGGGTCTGCATACTGGTTTGGAAGGCATCATCGCTGACGACTGTTCCTCCCTGCTGACAGCAAAGCACAATCGTGTGTCACAACCGCGTGGACCCGAATGGCTCACGGTACCTGCTAGGAGATATGGAGGGGCGGCTCTTCATGCTCCTGCTGGAGAAGGAGGAACAGATGGATGGCACCGTCACCCTCAAGGATCTCCGTGTGGAGCTCTTGGGAGAGGTCAGTTGTCCGCTGTCCCGCCGGATGCCTGCCCTGCCCCTCACTGGGTGGGGGGGGGGTCCACACTGGGTTCACTGGGAGATGCTTGGTTGCAGGCACCTTTATGGGCTGCTTCTGGGAGAATCCGCCAGAGGGTAGTACAAAACATGCACGCTAGGACTATTGGCTGGGTCCGTCTATTTGTGGTAGGCACTTCCTGGATGAGCTCTGGGCTCGTCTGAGTAGGGGTGGGGTAAAAGGAGAATCAGAACCCGAGCACAGGAAGGTTGGCTTGTGGGAGCTGATGAGGAAGTCTGGTCTGCTCTCCCCTAGACCTCCATTGCCGAGTGTCTGACCTACCTGGATAATGGGGTGGTGTTCGTCGGCTCTCGCCTGGGAGACTCCCAGCTGGTGAAGGTGAGAGGCCCCTGGGCATGGCTCTGTGGGTAACTGGCAATCTGCCTCTCACTTCCAGCTAGCTCTCTGTCATTTGTTTTTTTCCTGAGTTTTATTAGTGGACGTTTGCAATCCACGATATTTGGGTTGGCTTTGGCGAATTGGAGTGTACGTGTAATGTATCTTGATTGTTTCCTCCCTGGGCTCCTCCAGCTTCTTTTCTTAATGGTGCTGTGGGTTCTGTGATGAATGTGTCACAGTGTTCCCCAGATAAGTAATGCCTGATGTCATGGATCCCACGTAGAACTCGAGCTTTGGCTCTTACGAGGGTGCTGACGCATGATGCTAATCCTGAAACATTCCCTGCTATCTGAAGTCCTTGCACAGATCTCCAGCTGCTTGGTTCTGCAGGGACAGCTGGGCTGCTCAGTCACTTCTAGAGGAGCTCTCCAGGCATGAGACAGCAGGGCCCGCAGGATCAAGAGCTTTTTTATTTTTATTTCTTTGTTTACTTATTTTGTCTCCTTGGGCCCGGCGGGATGGCTCAGTGGTCTAAAGCACCTGCTTGGGGAAGCTTGGGTGGCTTCAGGGACCGCAGTTTGATCCCCAGCACCACATGCTGCGCCAGCCCTGCCCTTGGGGTGGGCTGAGCCAGCCATAAAAATGAGTGAATAAACAAACAAAAGTTCTGAAACAAGAAAAAAAAAAAAAAAACTTATTTTGTCTCCTTGAGATATGTTTTCACTGTGCAGTTCAAGTTGGCCTTGAACTTACTTTTTTTTTTTTTTTTA
>PVJA010045089.1:0-15846 GCA_004027025.1 Myocastor coypus
CTCTCTAGGCTGTCTTTGGCGAGGAGGGCCCCTGCGGAATCGTGGTCTATAACCTCGATACATATTCTGCCTCACTTGTCTACCTTGTTCACCTGCACCCTGGTTGTCAGCACCCTCCATCACTTCTCCTTGCACAGGAGGGTTGGAATACTGTGGTCGACGCCCATAGGGTCTCCGCATGTAGTAAGGTGGGAACCTTGGCCTGCGGTAGGGCCGGCGTTGTTGGGCCTGGCCTTCGGGAGCGCTCTCCGATCCCTCCTTCTTTTCCCCACTCTCACTATTCTGGTAATTCTGCTGGTAATTGCATGGAAGACCCCTACGAAGTGGATAGCGTCTATAATGGTTACGGTCTGCTGTATTTACTGCCTTGAACTGGAACTCCACCAGGGCCTGTGACATTTGCTGCCTCCTCACCCTTTTCTCCTTCAACAACACCAAACTCCATAGTCTCTCCATCTCCTACACTGCGAAGGTACTTCCTGGGGTTATTCTTCTTTATGGCAGTCTGGTGTACAAATACATCTTCCTTGGTGTCATTCCTGTTGATGAAGCCATATCCGTTTCTTACATTGAACCATTTTACTGTTCCCAAAACCTTCGTTGTGATGACCTTTTTGTCCCCGCCGGCAGGCGCCGCCGATGTGAGGCCGCCCGGGCCACCGCTCCCTGCGCCGCTGCCCGTGGTGCTGGGCTTGGTGCCAGCAGCGCTGAGGGCGGGGGGCAGTGGGCGGCTGCTGGGTCTCGGCCTCGCTGCTCATGGTTGCGGTGATGGTGACTGGGGCTGGCTGTGGCAGCTGCGGTTCCTCCCAGGGTGTGATGGTAACTAGGCCGGTGGCGGCGGTGGGGCTGCTCAAGGCTCTCTGGGGTCCGCTCTCCGCTCCTGCTACCGATCGAACTCTCTTCTGCTGAATTTCTAGAATCTTGATTATTATATGTCTGGATGTGTTTTTAGTCAGGTTGATGTTATTTGGGGTTCTGTATGCTTCAGTCACTTGTATGTCCATTTTTTTTTTTTTTTTTTTTTTTTTTTTGGGTTTTTTTTTTTTTTTTTTTTTTTTTTTTTTTTTTTTTTTTTTTTTTTTTTTTGTATTTGGGAAGTTTTCTGCTATTACTTCTGCCCATATTCTTTTTATATCCTTTGTATTGATGCCTTCTTTCTCATTGATTCCTATTAATCTCATTGTTCATTTTTACATCATCTTGCAGATGTTGAATTATTTTTTCCTGCATCTTAGTTGTTTTTAAGAGATCCTTTCTTATTTTTTCACTAGCTGAGACTGTGTCTTTAAGATCTGAGATTCTATCTTCACTTTGGTTCATACAGTTTTGTCAGCTTGTGATTGAGATTTTATTTTCTTGTATATCTCTTTCAAGCTGTTTCATGCGATCTATTTCTTATATTGCTTACTCAGGGACTCCACCATTTTTCTATTCTCCTCTAATTTTTTATTAATATCTTCTTTAATAGTACTAAAGTCTCTCATTATAGTTATCCTCTCTCTCTCTAATTCAGAGATTTTTTGCTCTGTTCTCCTCTCTACCTTTCTGTAGATGTTCTCTTTTTGAACTTCAGTGGTTCTTTCTGCCCTGGTTTCCCCTATATGTTTCTAGAGTTGTTTTTCCATTTCAGAGTCTATTTTTTCATACATTTCTTTTTTTACTTGACATGTTAGTTATCTCTGATCTGAGTTGCTCTATATGTTTCTGCACTTGTCTATCTACCTCAGAAACTAACAGTTCAAAGATTTCATCTGCATGATTCTCATTTTCTTGTAGGGTAGTGTCTCCTGTATCTGTTACAGGTGGGTTCGGGACCTGAGATTGCATTTTGCTCCTTGTCTGTATCATTCTGTATAGCAGTGACCTTTGGTGCAGGACTGTGTGCCCATGGGTTAATGGTTCAGTCTGGGCTGCTGGGTCAGCTGAGCTGCTTTTAGCCCTAGGGAGGGAGGTTTCACTCGCCTGGGGGGCCTCGCTACTGGGTAGGCTAAGCTTGAGTTGAGCCTGAGGTCTGACTCAGGTGGGGCCTTATGCTGGATAGGCTATGCTTGTACCTGGCTGCAGATCTGAGTCACATGTTGGGCCTAGCTTCTAAGTTGGCTGCTTTCACAGTGGGCTGGAGTAGGTCTAACATGGAGGGCGGGCCAGAGACGTCTGGCAGGCGGGCTGGAGTACTCAGGTGAGCAGGTTGGAGACCTCAGTTGAGCGGGCAGGAGACGTCTTTCGGGCGGGCTGGAGTATTCAGGCAGGTGGGCCGGAGTGTTCAGGCAGGTGGGCCAGAAACATCTGGCGGCCATGCCTGAGTGTTCAGGCCAGTGGACTGGAGACGTCTGGTGGGTGGGCCGGAGTCTGTTTTCTTTCTTTTTTGTTTTTTAGGACCAGGAATTGAACTCAGGCCCTTGCACTTGCCAGGGAAGTGCTTATTCTATTAAGCTATCTCTCCAGCCCCACACAACATTTGTTTTCTTTTTTTTTTTTTTTTTAAAGAATTTATTTATTTTCTTGTTTCAGAACCTTTGTTTGTTTATTCACTCATTTTTATGGCCGGCTCAGCCCGCCCTGAGGGCAGAGCTGGCGTACCATGTGGTGCCGGGGATGGAACTGCGGTCCCTGAAGCCACCCAAGCTTTCCCAAGCAGGCGCTTTAGACCACTGAGCCATCCTGCCGAGCCCAACATTTGTTTTCACTTCAATTTAACCTTAATTCGTTTGCTCCAGCAGCAGGCCTCATCACTTTCTCCTAGACCCAGTAACTACTAGGACTTTTCATACTCTACTGTATGTACCAGGTATTGGGCAAAAGATTGTACATGTACTATCTTATTTAATACTCAGTTCAAGATGAGTGTGGTAGTACACTCCTGGAAATCCCAGCACACTGGAAGGCTGAAGCACAACCATCTCAAGATAGAGGGCAACCTGGCTTACATAGGAAAGCTGGGCCTCAAAATTGACAATTTAAAGCATGGCAGCATAGCTCTATGATCCCATTACTTGAGAGACTGAGGAGGAAGACCACTAAGAGTTCAGGGCTGCAATGTGAGTTCAAGACCAGGATGTGTTCCACCTACCCACCTCTCCCCGCAAAAAAGGCCAGTAATGTATATCAGCGAGAAGGCACTTGGTTCAGTCATATAAAACACAAGAAAACCATATGAAAGCCATGCCCAGTGCTGTCTGGGCAGGTGCCATCTGAGTAGCTGAGTGCCATATTGATACTGACCCTGTCTCAAAGTTTAGAAAGGGTTGGGATGTACTTCAGTGTGAAGGCCCTGGGTTCAATCCCTAGTAATTACTAAAGAAAAAAGAAATTTAGATCAATAATATGGAATAGACTCTTTCTTTCCTTCTTTCTTGAGTCAGAATCTTGCTGTGTATGTCAAGCTGGCCTTGGACTCTCAGTGATCTTCCTGCCTCAGCCTCCCTCCTCCTGAGATTACAGGTGTGCACTACCATGCTAGCATATGTACAACCAGCATACACAGAACCCTATTTGACCTCCAGTATTAAAAAAAAAAAAAACTAGAGAAAAGAAAAACAAATTTCTGTCCTCATCTTCCATCCTAACCAGTGCCCTCCCCAGATCCCCACCAGCTATGTCCTCCAAAGCCCCTTTCCTGCCAAAGGCACTTGATTAGCCCTCTAATTCATAAAACAAACAAACAAACAAAAATTCCCAACAAGGATTTCTGGTTTAGGGAAAAAGCTACCTCTTTTATACTCAGCTTCTTTTCCATTAAGATCGAAAGTTGCAATTCAATCAGGAGAAAATTGCCCTTGAGGCCCAAGCAGACATCTTCACTTTAATCGGGCCCTGAGTGCATGTGTCAAGAGCTCCTCGCACTCTCAGCCGCGCCAGCCAGGTCTCTGGGGACCTCCAGTTGAGCTGGGAGTTTAATCCAGAGCTGACATTCACTGTGTATGTGCCTGCGAAGTGCCTGCAAAGTGCCTGGCCAGCCACCGGATCATCACTGCTCCAGCTGCTAGGCCAGCACGATAGGCGATACACTGCAGGCTAAGGAGTCAAACAGCTGCTGCTCTCCTTATTCCAGGAGATTACGTGGCAGAGAAGAGCCAAGGCTGTAAAAACTCTAATATTGAATGGAGTCAGGAGCTGGGGGTGTTAACAGGAGGATTGCTGAGTTTGGGGCCTGTGGGGTACACGGGTGTACATGTGGAGTTGAAGGTGAGCCTGACCTATACAGAGAAACCTTGTCTCAAAACGCCCCCCCCCCCAAAAAAAAGAAAGGAGACATAGAAGGTACTGATGTTGAACAGTTAGTCATGCAGGAGTTTGGTGTCTATTATCTCATTTTCTTTTACAACAACTCTACCAGGTAGATGCTGGTGCTGCAGGCTATGTTTACAGGTGAAAACAATATTTTAAGTATGAAAAATAAAAATTTTCAACCATAACCATCAGTTGTAACTAAGTTTACTTTAAAATGATCTTTTGGGGCAGGGGTGCATGCCTGTAATCTCAGCACTTGGGAGGCTGAAGCAGGGGGATCAGTGCAAGTTTGCGACCAGCCTGGGCTACAAAAATGAATTCAAGGTCAGCATGAACTGCATAGCAAGATCTTGTCTTAGAAAAAAAAAAAGAGAGAGACACAAAAAATAAAATAAAATGAATCTGTTGCTAGGCATGGTGGTATACCCCAGTAATCCCAGCACTCAGGAGGTGAAGGTAGGAGGACTGCCTTGAGTTCAAGGCCAGCCTGAGCTACATAGTGAATTCAAGGCTATACTAAACTGCTTTGTCTCACTGTGAGAACCCTATATGTTTTTTCTGTGAGAATCTTAAATGAGTGACTTTTTTCAGTTCAACAGGTCTGGATGCAACTAATGGCTGATATACTAATCAGAAAAATAAACAAATATTTCAAATGAAGAGAATTTTTGCTGTTGTCGATATAGGGTCTCATTATGCAGTTCAGGCTGGCCTTGAACTCACTATGTAGCCCAGGCTGAGAGCTCACATGGAGAGAATTTAAAACAAAATTTAACACTGTGGCTGGGTGTGGTGGCGCACACCTGTAATCCTAGCACTTGGAAGACTGAGGCAGGAGAGTAGGTGTGAGTTCGAGACCAGCCTGGGCTGCAAAGGTGAGTTTAAGGCCAGCCTGAACTGTACAGTGAAACCCTGTCTCAAAAAGACAAAAAAAAAAAAAAAAAAATTAACACTGTGGCTGCTTAGATAAGAGGGGAAGTGGAGTAATCAGGACAGACAGAAACCCACTGCCATCCCTGGGTTGAGGACCAGCAGAGGTATACACAGCCTAAAGCTGATAAGATTGGATGTAACCTTTGACCTTTCCTCACCCTGTGCCAGGGGCTCCCACCGGCCAAATCCTGCTCAAAGCCAAGTGCCAAGGGAAGTCCTGCCAAGACACAGCCTTCCAGATCTGGTGCACATAAGGTGGCACAGCTCCCCTGTGACCGAAAGCCTCAGAAGAGAAGCAGCAGGTGTGAGAGCAAACAGCCTGGCTCCTGCTAATGTCAAGTTCCTCTGTGAGATGAGTTCTACCTTCTAGGGTTGCGGTCAAAATTAAACAATTATGAGCATAAAATGTTAGCAGAGTCCGTGGCATCAGGTGTGGTGGCAGCTACATTAATTTTTCCCAAGTGGGCAAACCAAGATTTAGACTAAATGATTTGTTCAAGGAAAGAGGCGGGTGCAGAGGCCCAAGTATGTCACTTCATTTCTGAGCCTTGCTTTCCTTTCCTCCTGCCTGCAGAGTCAATAGTTCCAAAGATGTTTACCTCTCTTCTGTTTGCAGCAGGGGATGACACTGAACAAGGTGACCCACAGGGATCCTTGCTGTCCTTCCCTGTACCATATGTTTAGGAGAAAGTCATGGAACAGAATGTCATACAGTTCCCCATCCAGTGACACTGATAACTGCCAGTACTGTGAGGCTGGATGATGTGGTGGTCCCTGAGAAGGAGATCAGAGCGGCTTTCCTGTTTGATGGTGGTGGTGTGTGTGTGGGGGGGGGGTGTTGTTCTGCGTTTTAGACAAAGTCTTGCTATAGTTCAGGCTGGTTTTGAACCCACTATATATCCCAGGCTAGCCTTGAACTCACAGTAATCCTCCTGCCTCAGTCTCCGAAGTGCTGTGATTACAGGCATGTGTTACCGTGCCTTGCTGGGCAGCTTCCTTGTGATTTAAGCAGGATGTGAAGACTAGGGTCAGGGTTGGCTTGACGAAGACAGTCGCATAGAGCCCTGGGAGCTCTCTCTACCTCATCAGGCCTCATGCTGCCTGGGTGCCTCCTACCCTCATCCCTATCTTTCGAGCTCCCTCAGGCCCCACGCCTGGGCTGTGGTT
Source organism: Myocastor coypus (assembly GCA_004027025.1). Lineage (NCBI taxonomy): Eukaryota > Metazoa > Chordata > Mammalia > Rodentia > Myocastoridae > Myocastor > Myocastor coypus. The sequence continues at coordinate 6,331 of PVJA010045089.1, forward strand.
AATATATATCAAATTCTTGTTGTGTGGGGGTGTGCTGTGTGGTGCTGCCAGAGCCTCCTAATCCCCTTTGAATCGATCCTGCTGCTCGGCCTGGCCTCCCCTTAATTAAACCGAGGCTGCAGGAGGCAGCTCCGTGGTACCCAGGGGAGGGGCGCAGCTGCCACCACTCGCCTTGCCTAGCCCAGGGGTTCCCTAAGGGAAGCCCTGAGTCAGACGTTCTCAGTCTTGTCCATTATTCCTCACTGTGGGCCAACACTGGGGGAGAAGCTTAACCCCCTAACAAGCTCAAAGCCCTGTTCCATCCTGGGCACCAAAAAAATAAGAAAAAGGAAAAAAATGTAAAAAGCTTAACTCACTTTAGCCGGGATTTATTCTAACTCTGGAGACAGTGGACATCAGGGCTGGGAAGGTGGAGGAAAACCACAAGGACCAGGGCTGGGCAGCAAGCTACTGGGCCGTGGAGCCTCCTGTTCCCTACACAGCTCCTTGAGCTCAGGGTCTGCACTGTGCTGCAGCCACCCTGAAAGGTGTCCAGGTCTTTATGGGGAGTGCTTGGCAGGGTAGGTGGATGTGGATAACGCACATCCAACCAGTTAGTGCGACAGGATGACTTAACCCAACTTGAATTCATGTTTCTTCTTTACTGCTTTTTCCCTAGCTGCTCGCTCAGTCAAGTGGTCACTTACTGGTTTTTTGAGACAGAGTTTTGCTACTAGCCCAGGCCAGCCTCTAACCCTTGTGATCCTCCAGCCCTAGCTTCCCAAATGGTGGAATGCTAGGCCTGTGGTCTCTTGCTACAAACAAAAGCACAGGGGTTTCAAATTATTTTTTTGAATACTCTGTAAAGCCATTCTCTGTCATTCTGTCTGTCTGTCTGTCTGCCTGCCTGTCTGCCTGCCTGCCTGCCTGCCTGCCTGTCTGTCTGTCTGTCTGTCTGTCTTTCTCTATCTCTCTCTCTCAGCTAGAGCAAGAGCTAACCTCAGTTGCATTCATAAGATAAAATACATACGAGCCGGGCGTGGTGGCTCATGCCTGTAATCCCAGCACTCAGGAGGCTGAGGCAGGAGGATCAGTGCGAGTTCGAGACCAGCCTGGGCTACAAAAGTGAGCTCAAGGTCAACTTCAACTGCATAGCGAGACCCTGTCTCAAAAAGACAAAAAAAAAAAAAAAAAAAAAAAAAAAAAAAAAAAAAAAAAAAAAAAAAAAAAAATACATACACACCTTTACTTTTTTTCAAGGTGCATTTTCTAACCCTTGCTCTCTGCAAGTATGTGCTACCGGAGCTTTGTGGAAACAGTAGTGATCTGGACAGGTTCTTTTCATATGTATGAAGGTTATTGAAATGACTTGGCTTCACTGTTGTACAGAGTAAGATTTTGTCTCAAAAATCCCTCCTGGGGCTGGGGAGATAGCTCTGTGGCACAAGTGCCTGCCTGGCGAGTGCAAGGTTGTAAGTTTGAACCCCTGGGGGGGGGGGGGTCCCACAAAAAAAAAAAATCCCTCCAAAACAGGACTGGGGATTTAGCTTAGCACACAGCACCTGCCTGGCAAGCATGAGACCGTGAGTTCCCAGTACCCCTCAAAAAAAAACAAAACAAAAAAAAAAAAAACCCTCAAATAAAAATAAACTAGGCTACTATAAATTCTTTCAGTGGCCGGCTCTCATCCTCCAAAACATACTTCTTTTTTGACTTCAAAACCTTTAATAACTGTAAAACTTTTTTTAGTATGGTGGTGCATACCTGTAATCGCAGCACTCAGGAGGTTAAGGCAGGAGAATGGCTTCAAATTCAAGGCCAGTCTGGGCTACAAAGTGAGCTTAAGGCAGCCTGAACTGCTGTACGGCAATACCTTGTCTCAAAAGTCAAGCAATCAATCAATTTAAAATAAAACAATAATTCAAGTGTGCACCTGAAATTTAGAGAGGCTCATGGAGTTTTGTTTTTGTTTTTTTTTTTTGAGACAGAGTCTGGCTATGTAGTCTGACTATGTAGTTTAGGCTGGCCAGAAACTTGTGGTAATCCTCTTGCCTCAGCCACCCAAGTACTGGGCTTACAGGCATGTATCACCATGCCTGGCTTCACATGAGCCTTTATGCTACAATATGCTTTCTTGAACAACCAGAGGATCGCATTTCCTGAGGAATGGAGCATATTTAGCCCAGGAGTCATTTCCAGGCTCCTTGCTCACAGATCTCCCCGCTTCCCCACAGTGGAGAAACACTGGAGTCAAACAGTCTCTTTTAGGAGACAAGGAGAATTTGTCTTTTTTGAGACAGGGTCTCGCTATGTAGTTCAGACTGGATTTGAGCTCAGTTTTTTAGCCTAGGCTGGTCTCAAACTCACATCGATCCTCCTGCTTCAGCCTCCCAAGTACTGGGATTACAGGAGTGCAACACAAGGAGAATTTGTAGTGGAGCTATAGAGGGCATAGGCAGAATCTGCCTGGGGTGGAGTCGGGAAACAGGCAAGTTTCCTAGTGCCAAACCGACCATCCTTGAGGGAGGTTGACCTTTTATTATTATTATTATTATTATTATTTTTAACAGTACCAGAGATCAAACTCAGGACTTTGCACTTGCCAGGCAGGCACTTGTGCCACTGAGCTACCTACCTCCTCAGCACTTCTCTTTGTTTTTGAGACAGGTTCTCGCTATATAGTTGTCTGGACTTAAGCTCACTATGTAACCCTGGCTGGCCTGAAATTTGTCAGTCCTACTGCTTCTGCCTCCTAAGGACTGGGATTAGGCATCCACACCATGCCTGGCTTTTAATTTTGATTTTAAGTTGGTCGCAGTGACGCATGCCTGTAATCCTAGCACTTAGGAGGCTGAAGTAGGAGGGTTGGTGTGAGTCTGAGATCAGCCTGGGCTACAAAAGTGAGCTCAAGGCCAGCCTGAACTGCATAGCGAGACCTTGTCTCAAAAAAAAAAAAAAAAAGTTGAGTTCAAGGCCAGCCTGAACTGTCTCAAACACACACACACACACACACACACACACACACACACACACATTTTGATTTTAATTTGGAGGGTTTTAGTTTGTTTGTTTTTGTTGCTTTGGTTAGTTGCTTAATATCTCATGGGTTTATTTCTCACGCTGCCGTCCTTCCCTTCCTAAGATACAGCTATATTGCCCATCTCTGGCCACTGAGGTGCTCTACCCTTTGATGCCTCTATGTTGTCTCCTCTGTGAAGTCTAAGTGATCCCATCCTACTGAATTACTTACCCTTCCTCAGGCATCTCAGAATCCCTCTAACATGTGCACTTTTTTTTCTTTTTTAGACAAGGTCTTGCTATATTATATAGGTTACTCTCAGACTTGAGATCCTCCTGCCTCAGCCTCCTGAGTAGCTGGGATTAAAGAAATGTATTACTGTGCCCTGAAAACATGAACTTTCACAATAAACACAGAACCTGCTTCAAATTTACTTGCCAGTGATTAGTTTTGGGACCCTGGGCAGAATTTAACCTCTAAGTACCTACTTTTCCTTTCATAAAATGGGTTAATAGTGCCTGCCTTTATAGGACTTTGTGAAAGCTTAAATTGGGTCATACATTTGAGCAAAGAAAAATATTAAGTGCATATATACCATGGCACTTTGGTTCATGAAAATATGATTCTTTTTTTTTTTTTAAGATAGACTGTGACTCTTTAGGAACTTTATTTTTTCATTTTTAAAATTAGTTTTAATATAAATTTGATTCAGGGCTGGTGAGATAGCTCAATGGTCTAAAGCACCTGCTTAGGCAACCACAAGGACTGTGGTTTGATCCCCAGCACCACATGCTCACCAGCCCCCCGGGTAGGGTGAGCCAGACATAACATAAATAAATAAAGTTCAAGACTTTCTTTAAAAAAAAAATACACACACACACACTTGATTCTTGCCATGTTTCTGGTTGCAAACTGAGTTGGATGAGAATCAAATCAAATTCAGTGGTGGTCTTTTCACAAAATTTGATTTCGTTCTTGTCTAATTAGGTTTGCAACCAGAACCATGGAAAGGAATTAAGTCCATAAATCAATGTGTATGTGGGGGGTTATTATTATTATCATTATTTGATTTTAGGGAAGGGTCTACAAGGTGTTCAGGGTCTCACTACTAGATCTAATTCATAGTGATTTGCCTGTTTACAGCCTCCCAGGAGCTGGGATTACAGGCATGTGCCACCTCTCCCAGTCTCAATTGCCATCTCAGGGTGCCCCAGGGGCAGGGCCAGTACAGCAAGCAGGGGATCAAATCCCTGGCCCCTGCACCTGCTTGCAGGCACTTTAATCTGCTAAGCTATTTGTCTGTGGGGTTATTATTATTTTTATTTTTTATTCTTTTGATACAGAGTCACACTGGCATGGCATATAGTATCAAGGATGGAACCTGGGTCCTTGCATTTTCAGGCAGGTGCTTAGATCCTGAGTTATCTCCCCAGCACTGTTTGTTTAAGGTAGGCTCTTTGTCCAGTTCAGGCTTGGACCTGCTATGTAGCCCAGGTTGGCCTCAAATTCCTGCTCTTGAGTGTTAAGATTACATGTCCAGCAAGAGAACTCTGTGTGTGTTTTTGCTCACTTGTGTGTGTATTTGAGAGAAAGAGAGAATCAAGCCAAGTGGTGCTCTACCATTTAACTATATCTAATCTCCCTGCTTCTTTCTTTCTTTCCTTCCTTCTTTCTTTCTTTCTTTTTTTCTTTCAAGACAATGATTCGAACTCACGACCTTGCACTGGCCAGGCAGGCACTTGTGCCACAGAGCTATCCCTGGTCCCTCCCTGTTTCTTTTGAGAAAAGCAATTTCTATTGCTAAATTGTTCAGGTAAGGCTCTTTTTTTTTTTTTTTTTTTTTTTTTTTTTTTTTTTTTTTTTTTTTTTTTTTTTTTTTTTTTTTTTTTTTTTTTTTTTTTTTAATATGGCTGGTCTTTTTTTTTTTCAGGACTGGGGTTCAAACTCACAACCTTGCAACCTTGCACTTGCCAGGCAGGCACCTGTGCCTCAGAACTATCTCCCCAGCCGCTCCAGGCTGGTCTTAAACTCACATCAATCCTCCTGCCTCAGCCTCCCAAGTGCTGGGATTACAGGCATGTGCCAACTTTTTTATTTATTTAACTTTATTTTTGTCCTTTTGAGACAGGGTCTACCTATGCAGTTCAGGCTGGCCTTGAGTGCACTTTTGTAGCCCAGGCTGGTCTCGAACTCACACAAATCCTCCTGCTTCAGCCTCCTAAGTGCTGGGATTACAAGCATGCACCACCACACTCACCTCAGCGCATCTTTTTAATTTAACTTAATTTTTCATTCTTTTTAAACAAGATCTTGCTATGTAATTCAGATTAGCCTTGAACTCAAACTCAAAGAGATCCTCCTGTCTCAGCCTCTTTTAGGCTGGGATTATAGGCATGTGCCATCATGACTGGCACATGCCAACATGCTGTCTGCTCTCTGAAGCCCACATTTGGTGTTCTGCAGAAACAAACCCAAGCCAAGGTCTGAGAAGATGTGAAGACCCAGCCTCTTGGACCAGTGCCTTTTCACTGGAGCTGACTGCTGGGGGCTGGGTGGTGACTGTGTGTGTGTGAGAGAGTGTGTGCTGCATCTGAGGCACCCTTCTGTGGGAGACGGACTCTCTCATTCTTCTTGTCACTGTTCCCAGTGCAGACACAGACTCACTTCATCCCGCCACCCACGCATTCTGACCTCAGGCCCTGGTTGTCACTGTCAGGTTGAAGGGTCATGGACAGCCACATCCCTGGGGGCGCCAAGCATACTGGGTCACCATTCTGCACACCAGTGTCCCAGGTTCCCTCCTATTCTGCAGGTCCTTACTCACATGCTGGTCGTCATGGTGTCCTCGGAGGTACTCTACCCTAGCCTGTGGGGTGGGGAGATGAGTGACAGGAGGCCCGGATGTCTGCTCACAGAGCCGCAGGCACAGCAGACTGCCTGTTCTCCCGCAACCATCCCTGACCTTTCCAGCCTCTGCGTTTGTCCCTCTGATCTCTGTGGTGCCCCTCCCCCACTTCTGCCTGATAAATCCCACTCATTGTCTCTGGCCTGGCCCAAAGAGCTGCTTTTCCAGGAAACCATCCTTGTAGCCTGAAAGAGTTGCCTCTCCCTGGTCCCGCAAAAAAAAAAAAAAAAAAAGAGTTGCCTCTGCCCCCACGCCCAGATCCTGCCCTCTACTGAAATTTAGGATGTGGGGGTCACACCCCAACACTGGACAAATGCAGTGTGGGCCAGAGATTAGGCCCGGGAGTCACAGAGATTGAGGTCACCAGTTAATACAGGTTATCTATCTATCTATCTATCTATCTATCTATCATCTATTTTGTACCAGGGATCGAACTCAGACCCTTGCCAGTGCCGCTGAGCTATCTCCCTGGCCCTAGTCTATATTTTTTCATTTTGCTTTGGTCTGTTTTTTTGAGGCAGGGTTTCACTATGTATTCTAAGCTGGCCTTGAACTCACTTTGTAGCCCGGCTGGCCTTGAATTTATGGTAATCCTCCTGCCTCAGCCTCCTGAATGCTGGCATAGGTGTGAGCCCAGCTATAGTCCTATAATCTTGAACAAGTTGCTTGGCCTCACTCAGCCACTTTGTGAAACTGGAAAAATAAAATAGAATAATTATGAAAATTAAATGAGATAATGCTTATGAAGCCATTAGCATGGTGCCTTGTACATCCTAAACTCCAATAAGTGTTCATTATCATGAGTTCGAACTTTGTTTTTTTTACCTTTTTTTTTTTTTGTGGGACCAGGGTTCAAACTCATGACCTTGCACTTGCCCAGCAGGCACTTGTGCCTTGGAGCTATCTCCCCAGCCCCTATGAGTTCGAACTTTGATCCCACCAAACAACAAAACAAACAAACATGGTTGTGTCTGGCTCTCTTCTGATCCTACTCCCAGCCACACTTCAGATAACGATTTGACCAGCTCAGTAACCAAAGGTGGCAATGGCATGGTAGTGCACACCTGTAAGCTCAGCACTCAGGAGGCTGGGGCAGGAGGATCGCTGTGAGTTTGAGGTCAGCCTAGGCTATATAGTAAGTTCAAGATTTGAGCTAAACTATGCAGTGAAACTGTCTCAGAAAAAAATAAAACAAAACAAACAGACAAACATGGAATTTTGGGCTGGCGTGATAGCTCAGTGGTCAAAAGTACTTGCTTGTGCAAGCTTAGGCAAACGAAGGGACCATGGTTTGATCCCCAGCACCACATGCTATGCTAGCTCCACCCCCAGAGCAGGCTGAGCGGGCATAACATAAAGAAAAATAATTAAGTAAACAAACATGGAATTTTATTGGAAAAAAATCTCTGAGATTCCAGATGTAAAAAGTCTTCTGTTATGCCGGGCGTGGTGGCGCACGCCTGTAATCCCAGCACTCGGGAGGCTGAGATAGGAGGATTGGTGCGAGTTCGAGACCAGCCTGGGCTACAAAAGTGAGCTCAGGACCAGCCTCAACTGCATAGTGAGACCCTGTCTCAAAAAAGACAAAAAAAAAAAAAAAAAAGTCTTCTGTCAAGGAGGCTGGGGAGGTAGCTCCATGGCACAAGTGCCTACCTGGAAAGTGCAAAGTCATGAGTTTGAACCCCGGTCCCACAAAAAAAAAAAAAAAGAAAGAAAGAAAAGAAATGATTCTGAGTCTTTTTTTAAGTATTTTTTTTTTTTACTATTATCTAAGTTAAATGTAAGTAAAAATGACCTGTAATTATAAGCTTCTATAGAAATGGGAATTCTAAAACTTGCCAACAAAAACTACTAAAATTGATACACAAACACTTGACATTGTAAGTTTTTCTTTTTTATATTTTATTTATTTATTAATATATTTAGTACATGGTCTACGGGGTTTCATTACACAGATCAGGCTAGTAGTGATCCTCCTGTTTCCAGCCTCCCAAGTGCTAGGATTATAGGTGCTCACCACTACACCCAAACGCAGTCACCATCTGAGCAAGCCCAGGTGGCAGGGCTGGCAAGGCACACCAGGGGATCAAACCCAGGTTGCTGAGCCTGCCTAAGCATTTGCTTTAGTCCCCTGAGATATCTGGGCACCCCTCTTTTTTCCCCCCTCCCCATCAGATGAAATTAAATTGTTGATGATGGAGTTAATAATAATATTGCAAAATAAAAACTACAACTCTGTAAATCTTGTATTCTACTGGCACCTCTACTGTAGAAGAGAAACCAATGGCTTAGAGAGGTAAACAAAATAGCTGGGTTTAACCTAGGTACTAGGGCAAAACACCTGTAATACCACCACTCTGGAAGCTGAGGCAAAAAGATCAGTGCTAATCCAAAACCAGCCTGGGCTACATAGTAAGTAAAAAGAAAAATGCACCAATATAACTAAAGAGTTCCTACTACTCAATTTAGGGTCCAGCTTCCAGAATCCTGAGCTGTTTGTTACTTGACATGGTTATAAATATATGGGCAGGGAAGAGCTTGTCTTTTCTAACGATACTGAAAGATAGGTGAAGGGTAAGTGCTTCTTAAAGTTTTGCCAAGTAAATGAATGATTGAATGGGTGAATTTGGAAAGTATTTAAAAAGCATCCTCGGGCCAAGGAGATAGCTAGTAGAATAAGCGCTTGCCTGGCAAGCACAAGGTCCTGAGTTCAATCCCTGGTCCTGCAAAATAAAAAAAAATAAAAAGCAGCCTGCTCCATTGGAACTGTCACTGAGCAGTCTTCAGGGTACTGCAGGCCCATTCCACCTAATTCCCCAGAAGTTGGTCCATCAGCACTCACCATCCCAGCCAGAGGAAGTTGGGGATATAGCCATAGCCCAGTCACTGCCCCACACCCTGATCTTGGCCCTGGGCCTGGGCTGGGAGCATGGTCTTGTTGCTTACCAGGAATTTGAACCCTCTCCCAAGCCGGTGCAGAAGACTATTAGTCTAATTCAAGCACTTAGCAAGGATGACTGTGCCCTTCACACCCCAGCCCCAGGCTAATGGAGCCAAGGCCAAGGCACAGACCTTGGCTACTCAGGTCTTTCTGGGAGGGGAGGAAAGAAGTGGACCCATTGTCCCCCAGGGCTTTGGAGAGGCTGGGGCTGGGTGCAACACGGACACAGAACTGTAGCAGAGGCAGGTCTGCTCCTCCTGCCACTCCTACAGGTTCCCACTTGCTTCCCTAATTGCCTTCAACCAGGCTCAGAGGAAATATGGTTTGTCCCTGGAGAGACTCAGGTTAGGGGTTAATCCCCAGTGGGAATTTTTTTTAAGACTGAAAATTTAATTGCACTTTGGTGTTTACAAATTTGGCCATTAGCCTAGCATGGTGGCACACCCATGTAATCCCAGTACTTGGGAGGCTGAGGCAGAGGATCCGTGCAAGTTCGAGACCAGCCTGGGCTACAAAAGTGAGCTCAAGGCCAGCCTGAACTGCACAGTGAGACCCCGTCTCAAAAAGACAAAAAAGCCGGGCGTGGTGGCGCACACCTGTAATCCCAGCACTGGGGAGGCTGAGGCAGGAGGATCGGTGCTAGTTCAAGACCAGCCTGGGCTACAAAAGTGA
>PVJA010045090.1:0-15835 GCA_004027025.1 Myocastor coypus
AAAAAAAAAAAAAAAAAAAAAAAAAAAAAAAAAAAAAAAAAAAAAAAAAAAAAAAAAAAAAAAAAAAAAAAAAAAAAAAAAAAAAAAAAAAAAAAAAAAAAAAAAAAAAAAAAAAAAAGAGCAGACACAGGTTGAAAGTAATCCTGACCATAAGAGATTCCTATTGAAAAACTAAAGCCCATTTGGAGGTGAGTTCTCAGTAATAAAATACAAACTATCTGATAGAAGAAGTCTACCATGGACAAGAGTTTGCTGACATACCCAACAGAAGGAGCCACAATTCAAAGCAAATCATAATGACCAATCTGAAGAAGATCACAACATATAAGAATGTTGAAATTCTTAGAAAGATGGAACAACAGCAATGATGTCAACAAGAAAAACAAAGAAGCCATGGTAAAAGACATATTATAAAAAGAATGAAAGTAACACCAACAATAAAATATATTTTTGTTTATCTCCAGACTTAAGAAATAAAAAATACAAAAAAAAAAAAGAAAAAAAGAAACAAATACACAAAACTCAAGGAAAGCCAAAAGCCAATTGCCACAAAAGGGGGAGAAAAAAAACCCTCATAAAAACTCCACATTAATCCTGAGGGGATTTGACGTTGGAAGATACAAAAGATGAAAGTTTTGTTATGCAGGTCTTGCTTTAACTTGCCCTCAATCACTCAGCAGAAAAGTTTAATTATGAGTCATAAAATGCAGAACTAGATTAGTATGATGAGCTGTAAGAGGCTTAAATCAACAGCCTCCAACATTGCCAGTTTCACCAGTAACCCAATGCAATTATGGAACACTGGACTATGATACAAGTACTTCCTCTCAGTTCAAAGAGAAGATATTTTTTCTTTTTTTCTTCCCTTACCAATATCAATTAGAAAATTTATCATGTCCACACCCTGTGCTCTGTATAACTATTATGAGGACAATAATATACAATGTGTCAATTATTGCAAATGTACTACTAACGTGTTTTGAAACTATCATATTGTTATTTATTAAAAGTAATAAAAAACCCACATATAAATCCTCTGTTTCAAAAGCAACAACTCAATGAGACCTTCCCCACCTTTCCACAAGCAAAACAAAACAACAATAACAATAACAATAACAACAACAACAAATCCTCAAACCAAAAACCCAAAACAATGAAACTCCAAAGAATAAAAATTTCAAAGCCCACCAGACCCTACAATATAGAAGGCCCAGAGTCAGGAATATATCTCAGGGGCATAAACACCCTCATGGCAAGCACAAGGTCCTGAGTTTAATCCCCAGCACAGAAAAAAAAATGTATATAGGAGGCTTATATTTTGTCCTTGTATATTTCAATTCACTGAAGCTCAGTATGGAGCTTGCATGATATATCAGAGTACACTAGGATTAGCGTGAATAAAAAAAGATGCAGACACCATATCTTTTTTTATTTTGGATGCCCAACATAATACTCCTATTATGATGTTGTGATATTAGGGCTAATGGAATACTAGACTAGTAGGATTTTGCAATAAGCAACACTATAAAATCAAAGGTAATTGGTGAGAGTTAATGAGGTATAATTAGTGGAATTAAGAGTTGTGCAAAACAATATTTAAATTTAAAAAAAAATTGTGTGTGCCCTTATACAGGTTAGAGAATTTGGGCACTCAACATGCCTAGTGATCAGCCACCAACATGTAATGAAACAGTATTAGTTTTCTTCTTGCAAACCAGTAAGCTACACAGATAGTAGAGTCTGTTCTTTTGTTATACCTGTGAGCAATATCGAGATTGTTGTAACTGTAGAAGAAAAGAACTTCGGAAAGGAAAAAAGAAAAACATCATTATTTGAGTTTATATGATGAACAACATGGGATATCTGTAAGAATCTACAGGCACAATTATAGAAGTAACAACAGAGGTTAGCAACATTACTAGAAATAAGATTAATATACAAAATCATCAGTAAGAAAATCTAGAAAATTTAGTAATAGCAGTAACAAAGAAACCCCATGAGATCTAAAAATATGTATGTGGACTCGGGAGACAGCTCAGTGGTCTAACCTGCCTGGGACCCAAGTTCAGTCCTTGGTACCACATGCCATGCTGGCCCCAAAACGGGTGTATTGGTGCACACCTGTAATCCCAGTGCTTGGGAGGCTAAGAGAGAAGGATGGTTATGAGTCCAAGCTGTGTAGTGAGATCCTGTGCCCAATAAATAAATAAATAATAGAAATATGTCTATGAACTTTTTGTGTGTGTGAAACTGGAGATTGAGCCAGAAATTTCATATTGAAATAAACCCCCTCTCTTTATTTTTTAAAATTTTGAGACAAAATCATCTTTATTTTTATTTTTTGCAGTACCAGGGACCAAACTTGGGATCTTGTGCTTGCCAGGTAGGCACTTATGCCACTGAGCTCTCTCTCAGGTCAAGCACGATCTTTAAATACATGTATAAACTTACTAGCTGAACCCTACTATTCTGTGCATATTACTAACACAGGCTAATTTAAAAACCAACCAACCAACCAACCAACCGACCAACCAACCAGCCAGCCAATCAACCAACCAGTGTTTTGAGCTGCACCAGAGCCAGAAGAAATTCTGGGAAACATAGTCCAGCCTAGTGAAGTGGACATACAAAATCATTTAAAAATATTGAAACTAGAGTATAGACATCTTCATACTTCAGCAAGCACATGCAACTGGTGACATGCTAAGGTTTAACTTTGTGTTAGTGTAGTACTTTGCTACCACTTTATAGATGAGGAAACAAGCCCAGAGGGAAAGGAAAGAGCGAGCTTACAGAGCTACACAGGAAGGGGCCAGCTGGGGTTTCATCCCACTCCATCTCACTCTGAAGCCTGGGCTCTTCCCACTGGGCTCATCCTGGACAAGTTGCAGGATGTCTGGTGGCATTTAAGTGGACCTTACATGGCCACAGTAATAAGTCATATAATAAGAAAATCACTCCTTTTTTTTTTTTTTTTTTTTTTTTTTGGTCTTTTTGAGGCTGGGTCTTGCTAAGTAGTTCAGGATGGCCTTGAATTCACTTTTTTTTGTTGTTTTTTAAAAAATATTTTATTTTGTTTTTTCTTGTTTCAGAACCTTTATTTGTTTATTCACTCATTTTTATGGCCAGCTCAGCCCGCAGGGCTGGCGTAGCATGTGGTGCTGGGGATCCCTGAAGCCGCCCAAGCTTTCCCAAGCAGGCGCTTTAGACCACTGAGCCATCCTGCCGGGCCCCTGAATTCACTTTTGTAGCCCAGGCTGGTCTCGAACTCGCATGGATTACAGGCATGCACCACCATGCCCAGGTTCACTCCTGTTTTAATTAGTATCATAATGAATGAAAATGTTTCCTGTAATACCAGCATTTTTAAAAAACAATATTCAGAAAATAAATTAAATGTTAATTTAAGATGAAATATTTCAAAACAGTTCAACTAAGAAAAACTTTTCATGGTGGTAAAGAATTACTAAGGCTAAAACATAAATACTGGAATGGTAAATATATGATAAGCACTTCTAATAGTTTGGGTATAGGATATTGTACAAAGTTCTAGTATGTTGTGGACATAGACAGTGTCCATGATACTTACTGCTAGCCAGGTGTCACGTGTGGGACTGAGATACTGCTATTTACTTGATACCCACCTTGTAGACCCAGATAGAATTATGACACAGAGGGTACATAAGTCCATTTATAGAGTATACCGATGGAAATATTTTGTTGCTGTATACAAAAGAATAATTGAAAGACTGCTTTTGTATACCCCTTTTTCTCCTCTGTTTAATTGTTTGCCCCATTTGGTGGGTTCTTTCTGTTCTCATTCATGTAGTTGTGGCCATTTTGATCCCTCTCTAGAATATCTTTTAGTAGTCTGTGTAGGGTTGAGTTGATAATCATGAAATTCTTTAGTTGTTCTTTGCCATGGAAGCATTTCACTTCTCCATTAAACTTAATAGAGAGTTTCTTAGGGTGTATCAGTTTGAGTTGCAATTTGTTTTCTTGCAAGACTTAAAGTACTTTGCTCCATTCTCTTCTTGACTTGATTGATGGTTTGATGGTTTGTGAAGAGAAATCTGCTGTTATTCCAGTGGGTTTTCCTTTCACTGTGATCTGCTTTTCTCTAGTGGCTTTTAGTATACTATTCCTGTGCTGAATTTCTGGGACCTTGATTATTATATATCTGAGTGTGGTTTTAATTAGGTTGATGTTATTTGGAGTTCTATATGCTTCAGTTACTGAATGTCAGATTTTTCCCCCTATATTTAGGAAGTTTTCTGCTACTACTTCTGTCCATATTCTTTTTATATCACTTGTATTGACTCCTTTTTTCTCATTGATTCCTATTAGTCTCATATTGTTCATCTTTGCATCATCTTGAAGATGTTGAATTATTTTTTTCTTGCATCCTAGTAGTTTTTAAGAGGTCTTTTCTTACCTTTTCACTAGCTCCAATGGTGTCTTCAAGGTCTGAAAATCTATTTTGCACTTTCATTGAAATGGTTTTGCCAGTTTGTGATTGAGGTTTTAATCCTGTATAGCACTTTGAATCTGCTTCATGCATTCTATTTCTTTCCTATATTGCTCATTCATGGATTCCATCATTTTTCTATTTGCCTCTATTTCTTTTAACCAATGTCTTCTTTAGGAGCATTTAGTACTTCTTTCATTATAGCTGTCATTTCTTTTTTTACTTTAGAAATTATTTCTGATCTGATTTTCTCTCTACCTTTCTGCAGTTTCTCTATTTCAGACACTATTATCACAGAGACTTCAGGTGTGTGATTTCCAATTTTTTCTATGCTATTGTCTCCTGTATTTGTTTTGGGTGGGCTTGAGGCCTCAGAATATAAGTTGCTCCTCCTCTTTGTCATTTTGTATAGCACTGTCTTCTGACCTTTGGTATGGAGCTTTGGTAGAGTTCTTACCTTAATCATCCAGTCCTGATCTACCAAGTTCAAACTCATTTAGGTGGATGTGACTTGGGTCTGGCTGCTGTGCTCTACTTCCTCTTGCTGCAGCCCTTGAAGGTGAACCTGCTGTGCCACTCTGGCAAGATTTTCTGCTCCTAGATCAGCTGGGTGGATCTTGCTTCTGTATAGCACTTTGAAGAACTTCTGCAGGGAATTGGGCTGCAGGGTTCCACACCAGACACACTGGGCCTGAGCCAGTGAATGAGGTTCGAGTGGACCCCAGGTCATCTCACTCACATGCTGGGCCTGGGTTCTGGGTCGAATGAGGATCTGGTGGGCCCCAGATCGACTCACTCACACCGAGACAATATCTTCTAAATTGCTAAGTTGCCCATATTGGTTTCAAACTTGTGTTCTTTCTGTCTCAGTCTCCTGAGTATCTAAAATTATAATTGCATGCCACTGTACCTAATATAGACTTTCAAGTTAAAATAAAATAATTTATTAAAAGACATATAACAATATCTCAACAGGTGGAGATAAGTAGTTGGAAGTAAAATAGAATATTCATGGATGGAAAGACTTAATATATAAAAATATCATACTTCTCCAAATGAAATTAAAATAAAATTTATTTTCAATAAAATTCGAATACAAGTTTTGACAGAACTTGTCAAAATAGGTGTAAATATTTACATAAAAGAACAAATAAAGCTATACAAAATATTTAAATGAAAGGCTGGGGGTATAGCTCAGTGGTAAAACATTTGTCAGCATGGCCAAGGCCCTAGATTCAATCCTCAGCATGGCAACGAACAAACAAAAACCTTTAAATACTTATCATGATGATGACAAAATGTCTGTCTTACTGATCTCAAACATTTGTACAAAGCTATTGTAATTTAGACAGTGTGGTAGTTGCCTAAAGATAGATAAATCTAACAGTGAAACAGAATGAAAGGTGTGGGGCCAACTTATGATGATTAGGAATATGATTTATGATAAAAAAAGCAAGAATGAACATTGAAGAGTTGATCTTGGGCAATAAACTATAGAAAAATAAATATGCAGAGCATACACACACACACACACACGCAAACACACACACATGCACACACACATGCACAAGTACACATACAAACCATATGACCACAAAGACATATCATAATTTAAGTGTAGAATGTAAACATTTTAAAATTTTAGAAAAATAACATATAAACAATTTTATAACTTCAGAGCATGGACCATATTTTTATTTTTTATTTATCTATTTTTTTATTTATTCACTTTTTCTCTTGTTTCAGAACCTTTGCTTGTTGATTCACTCATTTTTATGGCTGGCTCAGCCCGCTCCGAGGGCAGGGCTGGCGCAGCATGTGGTGCTGGGGATCGAACCGAGGTCCCTGAAGCCGCCCAAGCTTTCCCAAGCAGGCGCTTTAGACCACTGAGCCATCCCGCCGGGCCCTGGACCATATTTTTAAATGGAGAAATAGGCAAGTTTAAAGAGGAGTTGTGTGGTGGCTGAGCCCCCACAGTCACAAGAGCCTCACTGAACTGGGGCCTGAACTGCTATGCTCATGGGAGCCTTGCTGAGCTGCCGCTGCTCTTCCCCAACCATTACGGAAGACACACAGCCCTGCATAGTGACTATGAACCCTGTTGAACTTTGGGAGCTTTAAAAATGCCAAAATGAAAGAGCAAAAGGAAATATAAGACCTCCAGTTCACGAAGGACAAATCAAAGAGACAAGGACATAGAAGAAATTTGAAGTCACTCGCCTGAGATTTCAGTGAGTTAATGGAGCAATTCCAAGAGCCTATAGGAGAAGTTAGATCAAAATAATCTCTCTGGTTAAAAAAAAAGAAATGACGATGATCATGAGAGAATTGGTTAGCACATCTAAAGAAGACACAGATAAAAAGAGAAAAGAAAAATAATAGAAACATTAAATGAATAATGCAGAAAAGAATTAGAATGCATGAAACAGATTCAAACAGATATCCAGGAAGTTAAGAATTCCATTGAAAGCTGACAAAACTGTTTAAACGAAACTGAAAATAGATTTTCAGACCTTGAAGCATTTCAGCTAGTGATCACAAAAGGAAAATTCTCTTAAAAATAAGAGCTGGGGAGATAGCTCAGGATCAAGTGTCTGCCTGGCAAATACAGAGTCCTAGTACCAAAAAACAAAACAAAACAAAACAAAGCAAAACAGCCTATAGAAAAATAACAAGAGCCGGGCATGGTGGCACATGCCTGTAATCCCAGCACTCAGGAGGCTGAGGCAGGAGGATTGGTGCGAGTTTGAGACCAGCCTGGGCTACAAAAGTGAGCTCAAGGCCAGCCTCAACTGCATAGTGAGACCCTGTCTCAAAAAGGCAAAAAACAAAACAAAACAAAAAAACAAAAAACAAGGAACCAGGAAATAACGATTAAACAAACTGCAAAATGAGCCAAGAAAAATAGCATAAAACTGATAGGTGTCAACAAAACAGCAGAAATCAACACAAATCGCATAAAAAGACCATTTACAGAAGGAGTAGCAGGAAATTTTCCAAGCATGGGAAATAATCTGACATAAAGTTAAATGAGGTATATATAACTCCAGTTAGCAGTAACCAAAAGAAATCTACATCCAGACATACATTAATCAAGATCCTAGAAATTCAGCAAAAGAGCAGAATATTAAAAGCTGTTAGAGAAAAGAAACAGATCTCCTATAATGGAAAGCCCATCAGAATCACAACCCATTTCTCAAAACAAACCACCAAGTCAAGAAGAACTTTGACTGAAGTATCTCAGGTTCTGAAAGAGAAAAACTTCCAACCCAAATTGTTGTACCCTGCATATTTTCCCAAAATTAATGGTATGATAAGATCCTCCCATGACAAAGAACAACTAAAGAAGTTCATGACCATCAAAACCATCCCTACAAAGAATACTAACAGAAATGCTAGAAAGACATGAAAATGACCCAACTTCAAGAATAATAATAGAAAGGAATCTCTAAACAGAGCAAGCAGTTAAACAGAGGGGAAAAATAGGGAACCTACAGCAGGAAAATAACATGACACAGATAAACTAATATATATCAGTTATAACCATCAATGTTGACGGCCTCAGTTCACCAATGAAAAGAAGCATAGTGAAAGAGTGGATCAAGAAACAAAAATCCAACAATATGTTGTATACAAAAAACACATTTAACTCAAAAGAAAATTTGTAGACTGAAAGTCAAAGGATGGAAACAATACTGCATGCCACAGGAAACCATAAAAAAGCAGGGGTAGATTTCTGGTTGCTGACAATGTGAACTTCAAATTAAGAATAATCGAGAGAGATAAAGAAGGTCACTACATACTCATTAGAGGAAAACTGTAAGAGGAAGATATATATATATATATATATATATATATATATATATATATATATATATCCAATGTAGGAGCAACTAACTATATAAAACACATTTCAACAGACATGAAAAGTCAAATAAGCAATAACACAATTGTAATGGAGCACATTAACAGCCCATTTTCAAAAAGAGATAGATCAACTAGGCAAAAATCAGCAAAGAAATAACAGAATTAAATCAAACTTGTGAAGAAATTAACTTTGGAGACCTTTACAGAGTATTTCACCCAACACCATCAAAACACACATTCTTCTCAGCTGCACATGGGATGTTCTCCAAAATGAACCACAGACCAGCACATACAATATGTTTAAGTAAATACAAAGGAACTGAAATTATTCCATGCATAGTTCAGTGAAACTGAAAATTACTGACAACAGAAGTTACCCCACAAACACATGGAAATTAAATAGCACCCTCCTGAACAATCAATGAGTCACAAATGAAATTAAGGAAGAAATTAAACAATATGTACAATCAAAGAAAAATACAGATACAATTTACCAGAACCTGTGGGATGCAATGAAAGCAGTCATGAGAGGGGAATTGATAGCTGTAAATTGTCACATTAGGAAAACAGAATGAGCCCAAATTAATAACCTTATGTTATGCCTCAATTTTCTAGAAAAAAATAAAACAAAGCAAAACAAAAAAACAGGTCAAACCTTAAGTTCGAAGAAGGCAGGAAATTAAAAAGATCAGAGTAGAAATTAATGCAATGGAGAAAATAATACAAAGAATTAATGAGTTGAAAAATTGGTTCTTTTTTATTGATTCTTAAGAATCAATAAAATCAGTAATCCTCCTAGACAACCTTAGTAAAAAAAGGAAAGAAAAAATTCAAATTCATGTAATAATGAATGAAAAGGGTGGAATCACTATATCTCCTATAGAAATTCAGAAGTTCATTAGTACTTAAAAAAATCTTTACTCTCATAGGACGGAAAACAGAAGAAATGAATGGACATTTCTTTCACAATAATATACAAAAGAAATAAATAAAGAAAGAAATTCTTAGGAATGAATTTCTTGTACTCTAAAAAAAGAGATCAAAAAGGATTTCAGAAAATGGAAAGATATTCCTTACTCCTGGATAGGAAGAACCAACATGGTGAAATGCCATGCTCCCTAAATTTTTATACAAATTCAATGCAACCCTGATTAAAATACCATTAGTGTACCTTACAGATCTAGAGAAAACTTCCCTAAAATCCATGCAGAACCAGAAGAGACTTAGAATAATGAAAGCAATCCTGGAGAACAAAGACAAGGTAGGAAGCATCACAATCCCTGACCTGAAGTTATACTACAAAGGTACTGTAATAAAATCAGCATAGTGCTACAAAAAACAAAACAACAACAACAAAAAACCAAAACAGACCTGAGAATCAATGGAACAGATTAGAAGATGCAGACATAATGACAAACACACTCAACTACCTTATCTTTGATAAAGGGGGCAAACATATTCGATGGAATAAAGATAACCTCTTTTATAAATGGTGTAAAAATTAGCTTTCCACCTACCAAAGGCTAAAATTGGACTTATGTCTATTATCACGCACTAAACTACAATCCAAATGGATAAAAGATTTAAATATTAAGACAGAAACAATAAATATTCTGGAGGGGAAAGCAGGTAGAAATCTTGAAGACATAGGAGTAGGGAGAGTTCATGAGCAAAACTCAAATTATGTGGGAAATACTTCAAGGCATCAGCAACTGGGATTTCAACTATCAAAAGAAATCAGCAGGATAAATAGGGAAAATTTAATAGAAATTGAGAAAAAATTTTAGCCAACTTTCCCTCAGACAAAGGACATATAAAGAATTAAAAAAATCAGACCCCCCAAGGCTCAAAGACTCAATCAAATAATGGGCATCTGAGATGAATACACACTTCACAGACAAAGAAATACATATGGAAAATAAAAATACGAATAAGTTCAACATCATTGGTCATTTGAGAAATAGAATTAAAACTACACTGAGATTCCATCTCACCCCAGAAAGAATGGCTATCATCAAGAAGTCAACCAATAACAAATGCTGGAGGGGCTGTGAGGGAAAAGGAACCCTTCTCCACTGTTGGTAGGAGTGTAGACTGGTATATCCACTACAGAAATCATTGTAAAGAGTCCTCAAAAAACTAGTATTGGAGAAAAACAAAATAAACAAACAAAGAAAAAACAAGAACTAGTATCGGAGGTCCCATTCAACCTAGCTTTTCCACTCCTAGGTATTTCTCAATAAGAACAGAAAATAACATAACAAAGAAATATGTGTGCACTCATATTTATAGCAGTGGAATTTGTCATAGCTAAATCTTAGAAACAACATAAATGCCCATTAATTCAGGAATGGATAAAATAGATGTGCTATTTTTATACAATGGAGTATTACTCAGCTATTAAAAAGGACAAACTTATGGAAATCAGTGTGGAGACTTCTTAAAAAACTAGGACTGGAAATCTCATTCAAACCAGCTATCCTCCTACTGGGAATTTTCCCAAAAGAACTGAAAATATCATATCATAGTGATGTTTGTGCTTCTATGTTCATAACAGTCTGGTTTGTGATAGCTAAATCTTGGAAACAAAGTACCCCTCACCTGAAGAATGGTTGAAAAAGATGTGGCATTTTTACACAGTGGAATATTACTCAGCTAAAAAGAATGATAAACTCGAAGCTGTCATATGTAAATGGATGTGTCTTGAATATATATTCATAAGTGAAATAAACCAGACCTACATGTGTAAATATCATATACTTTCCCTAGTGTAAGAGCTCAAAAGAAGAAATAAAAATGGAAAGGCATAACACAGCTGAATGGAAATCAAGCACTTAAGGATTAAACAATGCAGAAACAGCAAGCAAAAAAATTAGGAAACATGGCAGGGGCAAAAGCATTCAGGATGATTTAGATAATGGTTCTAAGAATTTCCAAAAGATTTTTGAAACTAGCAATTAATTGGTGGAATTCTCACACTCACTAATTAAATATGCTAATATGTGTGAAGTAAGCAACTACACCAAGGAGAGCTATGTGTAATACTAAACCCATGCTTGAAATACCCGTCATTCTGGTCTTTTAGATGAGTGCTGTTGTATGTTATGAGTTGGTGCTGAAAGAAATGACAAGAAGACCCCATGAATTTAGCTCAGAGGTCTCACTGAGACTTATCTCTCTTGAAGTGAGCCCCGACCCTCAGAAGTATCTCACTTTTATTTAGGGCCAAGGAACGTGCTCATGTGCATAATCACGTTAGTAAAGAAGTGCTACAATCTCTGACCTCCACCATTTGCCTAGTGCTAGGATCGCACAGTACTAATTAAAAAGATTCCAAGCAAGGGAACAGACAACTAACAAAGAGCCTCTAGGGTAAGCTGTTTTCTTCCTCCTTGAATCTCAGCTTTCTGGAATTCCCAAGTAACAGGCCACAGCTGTCCCTGGGCTTTGTTTATTGCTCTTTGCCTCTTGCGATGCTAATTTCTTATCTCTACAAGTGCTGCTTCTCATGTCATATCAATCATTGCTATACTCTCTCTCAGTAAATATTTGTTTAAAAAGAAAAAAAAGGTAATCAAAGAGAATAAGAGACAAGGAAAAGTGCCATAGGATTGACCTGCTACAATTTTGTGTATGCTTAGATTACTAAGTTTCTGTGCAAAATGTGTAATTTTTCTAACACATTCAATAGGGATTTATTAGAATATCAATGATTGATGGAAAATACCAGTTCCATGTTAAGTCTAAGGTGTTTGATATTCAGGAAGACAGTGATGTTAAGCTCAAGTGCCTATGTGATAGAGTCATAGTATCACTAAGCTTCTCTTCTGGAGGGTTAAGAACCTGAGTTTGCAGATTAAAGCATTAGAGAAAAAGAAGGGCTACAAAGATAGCCAATATTTTGGCCTTAGCCCCTCAAGATCACTGAAGACTCAGGACATAAGAGAACCTGTACTGTAACATCCTATAACTCAGCGGTGTCCCAAATTTTCTGTTCAAGGTTATGGGGCCATAGAGGAAAGGGATCAAAGATGAGTAGTGTGCCTATGGAGAGTCACCTAGAGAGAAAACATTCTCCCAGGCTTTCACAGAGAGCAAATTGGTCAAGCAATGGCCATGACTCATCCAGATGGCTAACACTGACAAAAGATCTACAAGGCACTGTACGTGGTTCCAGGATAAATACTGAGGGGATCTGACTGACTTTGCCACGTACAAAAGTCACATTTTTTTAATTGTTGTTATGTAGGTCTTGCTTTAACTTGGACTTAACCATCCAGTAGAAAAGTTTAACCACAAGGTATAAAAAGTAGAGTCACATTAATATGCTGAGCTGTAAAAGGCTCCAGTCAACAGCTTCTGACATTGCCAGATAACCTATTGTGTTGATAACCCACTACTCTTATGGACTATTGGACTATACATACAAATGTTTTCTCTTAGTTCAATGAGGAGAAATATTTGTACTAATAGTGTTTAGAAAAGTTATCATGTCTGCATCTTGTACTCTGAACAACTATTATGAAGACAACAATATGCATTGTATTAATTATTGTGGTTGTCTTACTATTAAAATTAATAAAATTAAATTAAAAATAAAGTAAAATTTTAGCACAGAAAAAAAGGATAAACTTGAGGCTTTAATAGGTAAATGGAGGGACTGGGGCAATAGTTCAGTAGAATAAGCACTTTCCTGGCAAGCACAAGGACCTGAGTTCAAACCTGGTCCCCCCATCATCCCCCAAAAAGTAAAGGTAAATGGACATAAGAGACCATACTCATAACCTGCATGTGTGAACATCTTATTGTCTCCTTAGTGTAAGAATCTAAAAGAGTTTTTAAAAAGTCTGAAAGGTACAATGGATTCTGTCAAAGGGAGAGAAACTATTCAAAGGGAAAAAAACTAGGATGAGAAAAGGAGAAAAAAGAAGAGAAAAAGAAATATAGGTGTATAGACAAAGGATAGATTGGATAATTGTATTGTTGATTCCTATTGACCTATTGAAAGGAGCAGTTAATGCTTAATTTTTTCTTTCCATTTTGATTATTTGTTTGACCAAACTACCTGATTTACATCTGGTAATCTGAACAACTAATTTGTAGACAGCGATATGAAATATAATAACCATTGTTGAATATCTATCATTTTGTTTAGTGAAATTTTGTATCATTTTTAATGTTTTCTTTGAACATTTTTTGTATTCTCTTGGAAAATTAAATATACATATTTATATATTTTGAAAATTAATAATAAATAGTATGGACACTGCAGTTGGCTATTGGTAGAAAAAAAGATTGCATGGTGGATGGCCACATACAAAGAAGCTTACTTCATCAGCAATGAGGGAGTTAAAGAGAAATTACAGTAAGTTCTTGACTTATTTATTTATTTAGCTTTTTAATTTATTTATTATTTGGTACAGAGTCTCACTGCGCAGCTCGGACTCATAGTGATCCTCCTGTCTCAGCCTTCCCAGCACTGGGATTACAGGCATGTGCCACCATGCCCAGTTTCGGTGGCTGGCTTGGCGTGGGGCCAGCATGGCAGGTGGGACTGGGGATTGAACCTGAGTCCTTGCATTTTCCAGGCAGGCACTTAGACCACTGAGCTGTGTCTCCAGCCCAAGTCCTTATCTTATAAACACTTGAGTTGCTAATTTTCACTGATATGAAAAGACCGGCATTATGAACCTTTGTAGATGTGAACAAGTTGTGGAAGTAGCTCTCACTGTGTCTGCCAGACAGCATCACAGTTGTACTGCTGGGTGCTCACTGTCCAGTGTGATAACAGCTACTGAGGATGGAGGGGGAGGTGGGCAACAGTGGAGCTAGGGGACCATTGGCAGTAGAAGATGGAGGGCAAGATGGGGTGCACTTGCACCGGATGTTGACTACATAGGTTTCAAGATGAACTTAATTTTGTTTTCTTGAAAAATGTACCCAGTGATGGTCTGAATAGCTGTTCTTTCTTGACTTCATAGTTGGCTCTGTCCTAAGGCACCTCTTCCAATCAGTAGCTCTCTTCTTGTCAGTTCACTCCACACAGTCCCCTGTATACCAGTTGTTGTACTCTCAAGTATTGCAATTTTAAGGTAATTGTGAAAGTAAAAAAAGCTTACTCCCAGTCTTTTTATGGTGCAGTTTTTTTTTAATGTTTAACATTGTAGATTTGTGTTAAAGGTGTGTAGAACTCACTTTGTCAGGCTCATATATGAATCTGACTTATGAGTGTTCTCCTGAAATGGAACTTGATCAGAAGTCAGGGACTTCCTGTACTTCCTGCTGTAGCACTGGTAGAATCCCAAGTTGACAGCGCTAAGTGATAATGAGGATGTGGGGAAGCAGAAGCTTTTTAATACTGCTGGTGGTCGTGTAAAGTCTTATGCCAATTTTGGGGAAAACTCAGCAGTTCCCAGTATGGCTGAAGAAGTGCAAGCTTTGAGGCAGGCATTTTGTCAGGTATGTATCTTAGAGAAGCTTTTTTATTGACATATGAGAAAATCCGCTGCATAACTTTTTTTTTTTTTTTTTTTTTTTTTTTTTTTTTTTTTTTTTTTTTTTTTTTTTTTTTTTTTTTTTTTTTTGGCTTTTTGAGACAGGGTCTTGCTATGTAGTTCAGGCTGGCTTTGAGCTCACTTTTGTAGCCCAGGCTGGCCTCGAACTCACAGCTATCCTCCTGCCTCAGCCTCCCAAGTGCTGGGTTTACAGGCGTGTGTCACCACACCTGGCTGAAGGGAAGTAAGGTTATTACTAAGGTTAGAAAATCAGCTTTTTTTTTTTTTATGGCCAGCTCAGCCTGCCCTGAGGGCAGGGCTGGCACAGCATGTGGCGCCGGGGATCGAACCTCGGTCCCTGCAGCCGCCCAGTCCTTCCTAAGCAGGCGCCTTAAACCACTGAGCCATCCTGCCGGGCTGCATAACATTTTGGATTTGTGAAAACATTAAGTCAGTTTAATTATCTATGAATAGGACAACAGATAAAATATCACAAGCATGCATATAATGAGAAGGATGTACTAGATCTGTGTCACAACAGGTAACTTATCAAAGTGTTAGGAGTGACAAAATAAAATGTAAAATATGATAATGAGCTATTACTTTTCTTTCCAATTATTGCTTATGACTCATCTGTTGGTTGTAAAATTAATTCAATAGGCTGTTGTCGGTGTTACAAAATAAAATTAGAAAATATATTACAGGGTTGGGGAGAGATAGCTCAATGGTCTAAGTGCCTGCCTGGCAAG
This sequence comes from Myocastor coypus, assembly GCA_004027025.1. Lineage (NCBI taxonomy): Eukaryota > Metazoa > Chordata > Mammalia > Rodentia > Myocastoridae > Myocastor > Myocastor coypus. Next base: position 15,579 of record PVJA010045090.1, read on the forward strand.
TGCAGGGACCCGGGTTCAATCCCTGGCACCACGTGCCAAGCTGGGCCTGTCCAGGGCATGCTGAGCCAGCCACCAAAACTGGGCATGGTAGTGCACACCTGTGGTCCTAGCGCTGGGGAAGCTGAATCAGGGGAATTGCTGTGATGCGAGCTGCATATTGATACCCTGTGCCAAATACATAGCATAAAACAAACAAACAAACAAACAAACCAAACAAAAAACCAAAAACAAAAAACCAAAAAAAAAAAAAAAAAAAA
>PVJA010045091.1:0-15836 GCA_004027025.1 Myocastor coypus
TAAAAAAAAAAAAAAAAAAAAAAAAAAAAAAAAAAAAAAGTTCTGAAACAAGAAAAAAAAATAATAAAATTAAAAAAAAACAAAAAACCACAAACCGGGTGTGGTGGTGCACGCCTGTAATCCCAGTACTTGGGAGGCTGAGGCAGGAGGATCAGTGCAAGTTCTAGACCAGCCTAGGCCACAAAAGTGAGCTCAAGGCCAGCCTGAATGAACTGCACAGTGAGATCTTGTCTCAAAAAGACAAAAATAAATAAATAAAATAAATAAATAAAAACAACACAAACAGGGGCCTGGCGGGATGGCTCAGTGGTCTAAAGCGCCTGCTTAGGAAAGATTGGACAGCTGCAGGGACCTGGTTCAATCCCCGGCACCACATGCTGTGCCAACCCTGCCCTTGGGGCAGGCTGAGTCGGCCATGAAAATAAATAAACGGTAAGTTCTGAAACAAGAAAAAAAATAAAGCCGGGCGTGGTGGCTCACGCCTGTAATCCCAGCACTTGGAAGGCTGAGGCAGGAGGATCAGTGTGAGTTCAAGACCAGCCTGGGCTACAAAAGTGAGCTCAAGGCCAGCCTGAACTACATAATGAGACCCTGCCTCAAAAAAAGACAATAAATAAATAAATAAATAAATAAATAAATAAATAAATAAATAAAATTAAATAAAATAAAAAATTCTTAAAAAAAAAAAAAACCACAAACCAGGCCAGAGATGGCTCAGTGACACAAGCACCTGCCTGGAAAGCACAATGTCCCAAATTTAATCCCTGGTACCAAAACAAAAAACAAAACAAACAAACAAACAAAAAAAACACCCAGCTACAAACCAATTGCTAGATGTAGTGGCGTATACCTGTGATCTCAGCACTCAAGAGACAGGTAGGTGGATTACCATGAGTTCAAGGCCAGGCTGGACTATGTAACAAGACCCAATAAAATAGAATTAAAAATGCCTGGCAAGTGCAAGGTCCCAGGTGCTAAGCTGGTCACCAAAACTGGGTGTAGTGGCACACACAAGTAATCTTAGCAATGGGGAGGCTGACATAGTAAGATAACTATGAATCTGAGCTGTGTTGTAAGAATCCCTGCACCAAATAAATTAAATATATATATATACTAAAAAATAGGTAATGCAACAATTTGTATAACCATAAATATCTAAAGTATCTTCAGCTGTTGAGAAGATATTAGAATTTAAATCAACACACAGGGGCCCGGCAGGATGGCTCAGTGGTCTAAAGCGCCTGCTTAGGAAAGCGTGGGCGGCAGCAGGGATCGAAGTTTGATCCCAGGCCCCACATGCTGTGCCAGCCCTGCCCTCAGGGCAGGCTGAGCCGGCCATAAAAATAAATAAATAAATAAATAAAAACAAAAGTTCTGAAACACGAAAAATAAAATAAAATAAAAAATAAAAAATAAACATACAAAAATCTCATTAATACATGCTAACAGTAAAGAAATTTTTATATAATTGGAATAAGAAATATCTGAGACTGTAAAACTTTAGGGAGTAACAAAAGGCCCTCCAACATATGGCATAATTTTGTGCATTGCCACTACCTTGGTATATTTGCAGCATGACTTATATTGAAGTCATAGCCTACAATTTATTTTTTGTTTTTTTTTTTAAGAATTATTTATTTATTTATTTATTTATTTTTTCTTGTTTCAGAACCTTTGTTTATTTATTCACTCATTTTTATGGCCGGCTTAGCCCGACCCGAGGGCAAGGCTGGCACGGCATGTGGTGCCGGGGTTTGAACCGTGGTCCCTGAAGCCGCCCAAGCTTTCCCAAGCAGGAGCTTTAGACCACTGAGCCATCCCGCCGGGCCCATAGCCTACAATTTAGATAAATAAAATCAAGCCAATATTGAATTTTTCCCATCTCATACAAAGGTATGCTTGGCAGCTCCTGGGCCATCTATTATGATCCAGACCAATTTCACTCCGTGGAAATTTAAAAGCTATATAAAAAATACATAATAGGTGATGACAGGAGAAACAAACCCACACCAGAAGTTATTGAACCTTGCAGGTCTTTGCAAGCATCTCTATTGACATTTAAGTGAGTCACTATGAAACAATACCATAAAAATGTGCTCTGGACTTCAGATATATTAGTAGTTAGATACAAAAAAGGCCACCATCAGATAAATGGCTAGAGGGATGGCCAATCTCAGACCACCCAGCTCTTTGAGTTTTCTGACATGTTACTTAAGCCAAGTAAAATTTTTCTTTTTGTCCAATTTCCAACTACATTTCCAATTCAAATCCTGTGCCAAAGGGATGATTAATATAGTCTTTCTGTTCCTTGCTCTAAAATTGGTTTGTTGGTTATATTTATTAAGGGTCAAGCACTGCATGAGCACAGTCTGCTCCAATCTTCAGTTTAAGGGCTAAGGATTTTTAACTGCTCCTTGGTTAAACTGGTGCTGGTCAGTACCTTTTCCAAAAGTTGTTACAAAAAAGCTACTTAGGCAGGTGGTAGTGATGTACACCTGTAATCCCAGCACTTGGGGGCTGAGACAGGAAGATGATGTACACCTGTAATCCCAGCACTTGGGGGCTGGGGCAGGAAGATCACTGAGAGTTTAAGACTATCCTGGAATACATAGTGAGACCTTGTGTCTAAAAATCAAATTAAACAAGAAAAACAAAAAAGGCAGCTAGCCTGGCATGATGGCGCACACCTATAATCCCAGCACTTGGGAGGCTGAGGCAGGAGGATCAGTGAGTTCGAGATGAGCATGGGCTACAAAAGTGAGATCAAGGCCAGCCTAAACTGCATAGTGAGACCCTGTCTCAAAAAGACAAAAAGAAACCACTGTTAAATTTAAATTTAAAAAAATAAATAAACAAACTAAAAAAAAAAGAGAAAAAGAAAGAAAGTAAACAGCTGGGTATAGTGGCACATGCCTATAGCTCCAGCACTTGGGAGGCTGAGGTAGGAGGATTGCTTTGAGTTCAAGGACAAGGCTTTATAGTGAGTTCAAGACCAGTCTGAATTATATGGCAAGACTCTGTCTTGGAAAAAACAAAAACAAACAAACAAACAAACAAAAAACAGAAAATGTGTTGCTCTTTTTTTCTCCTTTTTTACTTCCATGAGTATGCCCACTAGTCAATGTTTCCCACAGAAAACTGACATCTTTGGTGTGTCTTGCACTGGGGAATGGAATGAAGCCAGGGCCTGTGCAGTAAGTAATAATGATGTTCAAACTCTTCTAATTCCTCACTGAGCAAGGGAGATAGCTCAGTAGAATAAGCATGTGCCTGACAAGCAAGCTCAATCCTGAGTTCAATCCCCAGTACCAAAAAAAAAAAAAAAAAGATAAATAAATAAATTCCTTACTTTTTTTGGTGGTACTGGGGATCAAACCAGAGTCCTCACAGATAGGCAGGCATTCTACTGTTCACCTACACCCCTTGATCTCTTTAATGATTCTCCAACCCAACCCCCAATACTGGGGATTGAACCTAAGGCCTTGTACATGCTGTTTAACAGTCTATACCTGAGCATATCTTTAGCTTTCATTTTTCCTTTGAGACAGGGTCTCACTAAATTGCCTGTACTGGCTGACCTTGAATTTAGGATCCTTAGCTTCTTGAGTAGCTGGAAACCACCACACTGATTCTTCTACTTGTTTTATTAGTTACTGAAATGCACAAATATAACACAGATGCACACTTTTTCAAGCATGTTTGGTGACACTTTTATGATTAGCCATATAAACACTTAGGACTTTTATGTTCCCTTGGCAAATCAACTGCTCTATTACCTAACCTGCTTTTTTGGGCCATTTCTTAGGTCTTACAGAGAAAAGAACAAAAAATTTTGGTAAACACATAGGAAACAAAAGCTAAACATTTGATAATAGAGGAAGTTAAAAAATAACCTCAGTGTAATTTGTAAATTATCTGTAAGTTTTATCTACAAGTGTTTCCAACTGTTCATATGAGGTTTATCAGATTTTTACATGAAATTTATTACTCTAAAGCACTGAACAAATCAGCAGTATATTATCCTTCACAGCTGTGGGGTGAATCTTACTGATTTAGGGCTGAGAAACAAGGTACACAGAGTCCCAGGGTTTACTGCAGAAACCAAACTTTAGATTTCCCAACCTAAGTTAACCTTTTACACAGCACAGGGAATTTTATTCCAACACAATTATACCTGCTGGCTCAGACACAAGCTTGCTTTACTCCACTAAATGTAGATTACTATCAGAAAAATACTTAAATTCAATTGGTTTCTCTACTCCATGGAAAGGATTAGTTTTATAATACTGGATCTTGAAACAGCCCTTTCAAGTACACTATCTCCATCTCCTGTTCTCTAGTATCCTTGCTAGAAATGAAGCACAACAGACAAGTACTCAGGAAATCTGAAGGTTAAAAGGGTATAAACAAAAAAAGTTTATTTTGTCCATGACCTAGTTTGAGGCAGAAAAATGTGCCCATAGCTAATTCTGAGTTACTATTATTGGTAAAGGAAAGTCAGACTATATGGTCTTCAACTTTGTGAGGCACAGGGTGAAAATGGGCCAGCTAACCCAGTATACCTTGTCCAGAAAGTGCTTGAAAAGTGAACAATGTTTGTTTGTTTGTTTGTTTGTTTTTGTGGGACCAGGGTTTGAACTCACGACCTTGCACTTGCCCAGCAGGCACTTGTGCCTTGGAGCTATCTCCCCAGCCCCCCAAAAAAGTGAACAATGTTTGTTATCCTGTGCTCATACTCTTAGGATTGACAATCAATGTAGTTAGTCCTCTGCCTCTCAAGTTCTAAGCAAGAACACCACAGGCCTGGGATGCCATGTTGTCATTCCCCACAGATCCAAACATTAGAAAGAGTGCTTAATTTGTATTGACTATAATCACTGGAATAAAAAAATACTGCATAATTACATAGGTAGGGCCAGATAGTTCAGCAGACTAAAGTGCCTGCTTACGCAGAGCGCAGCAGCTGGAGTTCAATCCCAAGTGTGCCAGCGGGGCGTGGTGGCGCACACCTGTAATTCCAGCACTCGGGAGGCTGAGGCAGGAGGATCAGTGCGAGGTCGAGACCAGCCTGGGCTACAAAAGTGAGCTCAAGGCCAGCCTGAACTACATAGTGAGACGCTGTCTCAAAAAGACAAAAAAAAAAAAATAAAATAAAATAAAAAGAGGAATACCAGAGGCTGGAATAGGCAAGGACCCTCCACAGGGACTCAATACTTATACTTTTGTAGCCTCTAGAATACCAAGACACAATTTCGTTGCATTAAATTTTATTCCTCATTTATTTATTTATTTAGTGTCTTTTTGAGACAGGGTCTCGCTATGCAGTTCAGGCTGGCCTTGAGCTCACTTCTGTATCCCAGTCTGGTCTCGAACTTGCACCAATCCTCCTGCCTCAGCCTCCCGAGTGCTGGGATTACAGGTGTGCACCACAACGCCCAGCTGTTTGTTTGTTTGTTTTTAGATAAGGTCTTGTTATATAGTTCAGGCTAATCTTAAACTCTAGGGGATCCTCCTGCCTTAGTCTCCCAAGTGTCAGGATTATAGGGGTGCACTACCACACCCAGTAATTCCCGTTTTATTTTTTGAGGCCAGTTGTCTCTTTGTAATTCAAGCTGGCCTTGAAGTCAATATTAGCCCAGGCTGCCCTCAAACCTGTGATCTTCCTATTTTAGCTTCCCAAGTGCTGGGATCACTGGCATGCACTGTCATGCCCAGCCTAATTCCTCTTGTTTTAAACTAGCAAATCAGAGCTGGCAAGATCTCAGTGGTCTAAATGCCTGCTTAGGCAAGCACAGAGACCAGGGTTTGACACCACCAGCACATGCACACCAGCCCTACCCCTGGGTACACCGAGAGGCCACCAAGACTGGTATGGTAGGGCTAAGCCTATAATCCCAGCACAGAGGCCAGTCTCAACTGCATAAGACCACTTGCTGTTGTAGATTGTTGTTGGTTTTTTTTTTTTTTTTTGTCTTTTTGAGACAGGGTTTCCCTATGCAGTTGAGGCTGGCCTTGAGCTCACTTTTGTAGCCCAGGCTGGTCTCGAACTTGCACCAATCCTCCTGCCTCAGCCTCCCCAGTGCTGGGATTACAGGCGTGAGCCACCACGCCCGGCTTGTTGTAGATTGTTATACATTAAAGCCTAGCCCAGGAAACTCAGTAGTTAGTGCTACCCTGTGATAAAATGAGAAATTAAAACTACTGGGAATGCAGCTTAGTGTGAAGGCCTTGGATTCAATTCCTAGAGCTACAAAAATTTTAAAAATAAAAGAGCCAGGATATGTGAAGCTCTGTATTAATGCTTTGTGGTCAATCCTTAGTACTAATAAAAATACCACACACACAAAACTCTGGGGACAGAGGTACCTTAGTGGTTAAAAGTGTGTCTTATGCACTTGAGGCTTTGAGTCAATCTCTTCCACCCTCTAAAATAATCATAAATTGGAAATACATAGTAACATTTAAATGACCCAAAAAGAATTGTGCCTAAAACCTTTAATCCTCATGTCAAAAAGATATGATCTGACCAAAGTTAAACTGGCAGACCTAAGCAGACACACTCAAAAAGGTCTAATATTTACATAACTGCTAACAAGAACAGTATAGGTTTTTCCACAAATTGAAAAGAAAAAATAGCTGGTTGAGCTCTTGAGCAGACTAAACATAGGCAGCAGTTGTCACTGTGGGTGTTCTGCCAGTACAAGTAAAGTTGTCATCAGAAATGAGTATGTGGCTTCAAGTGGCTTAGTGTTACAGCGGATCAGGTACCGAGAAGAACTGAGCTGCACTTGTGAAGGGAACCAGCTTTATTATGCCAGCAAGCCCAGAGGAACTTGGCACCCCAAAGTCTGAGCCCCAAGCATTTCTTTTCACCTCCTTATACAGGAATGCTGAACAGGGTGTGCAAGCAATGGTACAGAAGCAGAACAGGGCATGGTTAAATAGCCATTTGGTGCCTATCTGCCACTTTAGCCTTAGGTTTCATTTTCTTCCCCATCTTCCCCCTCTGATGCCCTAAATAACCCAATAGGGCAGCATGATCCCCTAGGGGCCTATACCTGTAAAGAGTCAAGACTCAGGCAGTCTCTTCTGGTGGCTGTGGTCTCTGAATCTATCAGGGCGCCCAGAAGGCAGGCTCCTATTGTCACGAGCAACAAGAATCAACAGAGTCCCCAGCAGGGGCAAAAGCTATGATGTCCATTGGCCTAAGCACCTATTCCAATCCTCCTTTAAAACTGTTCTCATGGGGCCCAGCGGGATGGCTCAGTGGTCTAAAGCGCCTGCTTAGGAAAGCTTGGGAGGCTTCAGGGACCACGGTTCGATCCCCGGCACCACATGCTGCGCCAGCCCTGCCCTCAGGGCAGGCTGAGCCAGCCATGTAAATAAATAAATAAATAAACAAACAAACAAACATTATTAAAAAAATAAATAAATAAATAAAAATAAAGCTGTTCTCAGGGCCAAGGAGATAGCTCAGTAGAATAAGTGCTTGCCTGGCAAGTGCAAGGTCCTGAGTTCAATCCCCCGTACTGCACACAAAAAAATTTCTCCATTGGATCCTGTCCCTTAATTCTACTTATGTGGTGGCCACTCCTGACTGGTTGACATAACATTGCTCTTCCAAAAGAGTGCCTCACTTAGACCTCTATCTACAGTGAAGTCTAAGGCATGCTGTTTTATGGTCATGGCTACTAGAAAATTAATCTGATGCTACAGGGAGACTGATGAGTCAGCTACTTGCTGTGTATCATTGTTTAGTTCTGAGACAGCTTATAATATAACCCCACTAATGTCCTGGTTCCTCCCCACGTTGTCCGTATTGTAGCAGTTATTCCATCAGGGCATTTTTTTTCTTTTTTTTTTTTTTTGGTAAGCTGCTGTCAGGGAATGCGGCTATTTCCATCTCATGATCTGTGTAAATCTGAGATCTCAGTGAGGAAAACCTGGACACACCTGTCAGTTCATTTTATCTATAAGCGGCAGAAAGGGATATCGCCACACAAGTAAAACACACCAGAGGTGTTGCACTGGGTTTTGTTATTGGGCAATGTCTACTTACAGGGGCAGACTGAACAGGGTATAGATCCTAGGGATTCATTTTTTTTGGCTCAGACTAGGGGCTCTGGAGACACCTCAGGTTAGTTCCTGAGGAATCAAGAAGAATGCCAAGTGCTATAGGCCTGATTACTGTGCTTGTATTTTGCTTTGTGTGATTCTCAGGGAAACACTAACTGGCTGGGACTAGGACATCCATGCACCCTTTTCATGAAGTGGCAGACACAGCCAGCAGAATTCAGAGCAGTTGCCCACTGTACTGTGGAGAATAAAAGTGTTGTTCAGAAGCCAATAGATCTGAGGGGTGGGGGCCAGCACACCGGACCAGCTGGTAGAGGCCAGACAGATCTACACCCTCACATGGCTGTTATTATTTCCAAAGTAGATTTATTAGCTATTTTTGTGCTTTTATCTGTTTGTGGAATGCCCTATCCTGGGCTCCTCCCTCATCAGACATGCCTACAGGAGTCAGGCAGGTTCAACATGTAGTCTTTCCATGTTAGTTATAGCAAGTTGACTCCTGGGGCAGTGGTTACCAGAATACTGGCATAAGCTGCCCATCTGATAGCAAGAGGATAACATGTAGTCATAACAGCAAAATGCAGTAACCTGCTGTCCACCAATGATCAAAGGCTGTGGGGCACGGGGGGAGCTACAGGTCAAAAGGGCCATTCTCTCTCAGCAAATCCAGGTCCCTAGGGGAGCTAGCAACCAGGGCCTCACAGTATGACCTGATGATCTAGGACCTTTCAGTTGAAGTAGTTCCAGTTAGCCCAGGTTTGCAGAAGAATCAGTTCAGCTAGGGGCTGGAGTCCTGAGTGTTGGCCCATCTCCAAGGGGTTGTATCTTGGGCAGGCAGTCTCGTCTGGAGCTGAGTCTTCAGGTGATTATGTGGATCAGGATCCCTGGTCCAAGTGTCCTCAGATTGAGCCTTCTTCACCATCAAGTGGTATATAAAAAAGATATGTGCACTGGGGTTTAACTGCAGTTAGGGTGATGGACACAAAGACTGAAAGGTTTTTCCTTTTTTTTTTTTTTCTTTTTTTTTTTTTGGTAGGACTGGGGTTCAAACTCACGACCTTGTACTTTCCAGGCACTTGTGCCACGGAGCTATCTCCCCGGCCCCGGTTTTTCTAATTTTTGACCCAGACTGATTTTTCTGGCAGGAATGAGTGGGCAGCATTACCTGAAAGGATTGGGAATCACCTGGGTTCAACCTTATTAATGTAGAAGAACACTCTTACCAGGGTCTGTAACTCACAAGTCAGATTTGATTCTAACTGTCTGACATCTCCTTTAAGAGATTATAGGCCTCCCAAACAGGACATCCTAGGGGCAGTAACCAAATGACCTCAGTGTACATCAGGCCATAGCAGGATCAGAGGCAGCACATCCACACAGGACAAGTGGGTCTGTAAATAGAACTTGGCCAGAGTAGTTTTTACAATGCAACTCATGTGCTCTACTTTTCCTGAACTCTGAGGTCTATAAGGCTGTGTGGAGATTCCATCTGATCTTCAGATTCGGGCTAGCCTGTGTTATTTCTGCCTCAACAGTCTGTCTGTTGTCATTCCCAATAGTAAGGGACTGCCACACTAAGGAATGATTTCCTGCAATACCTTGGCCATTTCTCGGGCTCTTTCCATCTGTATGGGTATGGCTTCCACCCAGCAAGAGTACTATAGACAGGGAGCAGCAAGATATTTATAACCAAAGCATGGCTTTATCTCTGTGAAGTCTATCTCTAGGTCTTCAAAAGAGGGGGCCCTCATGGGTTGGATCCCCAGAGCTGCCTACTAGGGGCACTGGTTTAACACTGGCTACTTTAAGGTGGCACACAGAGACAAGAGCTAGGGGATATAGAAATATCAGCCCAGTAATGTCTCCAAGGCTGTCTTTCCCAAATGCGTCCATCTGTGATATTGTTGGACCAGAAGGAAAGCAGGTACCACAACCCTCCCAGGCTTCCCTCTGGGCCACCAATATTTTGGGAGAGTCTCAGGTTGGGACTGGTCTGTTTCCCCAAGCCACCTCTTTAGCTGACCAGTGTACCTTTTTTTTTTTTTTTTTTTTAAATTTGTGTTTGATACAGGGTCTCACTATGCAGTTTGGGCTCATAGTAATCCTATTTTCAGCCTCCCCAGCACTGGAATTACAGGTTTGCACCACCACACCTAGTTTCAGTGGCCAGTGTGGCCTGTGGTGCTGGGGACTGAACCCTAGTTCCTGTGCTTGCCTAAGCAGGGGCTTAGTCCACTGAGCTATCTCCACAGCTCCAGGCTGCCATTGGATTTCCTCTAATAAGAACTCTTTTCTTTTTTGGTGCCCACAGCAGTGCATGATGGCTGGCCTCTTAAATTCCTAGATAGCTGCTAGGAGTTGGAGCATCTCATGTTTTTTCCTTCCCTTAGCAGTCACCAGTCTTCTCTCCTTATATGACTTTGTGGACGTAGACCATGGCAAAGGCATTATTTGGAGTCAGCACATATGTTGATCACCTTTCTTTTTCCCACCTGCGGAACCAAATGAGGGCCTAGAACTCAGCCCTCTGAGCTAACCACCCCTGTGGGAGGAGACCAGCTTCACTGAATGACCTGCTCAGTGGGGTAGTGACCATGTACCCAGCCAAGTGCTCTCCATTCTGAATGAAACCTGCCATCCGTCAACAGATTTGCATCTGGCCCAAGTTCGGGTACCTTGCTGAGATCTGGCCAACTGGTGATTGTCTCACTGATGATTTCTTCAAAGTCATGGTCTGGCAGCCTGTCCTTGGTCAGCAAGAAGGTAGCTGAGTTTAGGTCTCTAACATGACTTGGGGATTTTCACAGAGCAGCCCTTGATACTGGTTTATTCTGGCTCTGGAGAGCCATGGGTGTCCAGGGTTATTTATCAGGATCATAACTGAGTTAAGAATCTTTACTTGAATGATATGTCCCAAGGTTAATTTGTTGGCCTCTTTAATGCAAGTAACCATCAGGACCAAGGTTGAAAGGCAAGGAGGCCACTCTGTCACAATAGCTCTAACTGTTTAGATAAGTAGGCCACCAATCTGTGCCAGGGTCTGACCATATGGGTCAAGACACTGAGCAGTATGGTTTTTCTCACACACAAAAAGGTTAAATTTCCCACTTAGGGGCTGGGGAGATAGCTTTGTGGCACAAATGCCTGTCTGGCAAGTGCAAGGTTGTGAGTTTGAACCCTGGTCCCGCAAAAAAAATAAAATAAAATAAAATAAAAATAAAAAATTTCCCACTTACATCAGGTAATATTAAAGCTAAGATGTGGGCAAGCAGCCTTTAGATTTCTTTCAAAGTCTCCTTTTATTAGTCTCCCCATTCAAGAGGTTTTTCCCTCTGGTCCAGCCAATGTAGTATAGTTGCTTGGACTCCTCAGAAAATTCAGGTATCTAGATAGGACAGAACCCTAAAAGCTCCCGAAGTTTCTTTCAGTTGTTAGACTCTGGGATGTGGATAATGTTGGCTTTTGGGGGGGTCTCAGGATTGAAAGAGATGAAGATACGGAATGCCTCACAGAGAATTCATAAAGTTTTATAATTTCTCCAATTTTTGTGTTACTGTAGCAACCTTTGACATGTAGATTCCCAGGGACTGCTTCCTGGCATCACGGGAAGGAGGCTCTTGGGGGATATAGGGCCTGCCTCTCTCACCCAAGCCTCAGGGTCTAACACTCCAGCCAGAGTCTCACCCTGGAGCCATTTTCTCATCTCAGTCAGAACCCTGCACCTCTCTTCCAGATAGAGTGAGGAGCAGCTGGCAGCCATCACCCTACAGGGCTGTTGAGTCCAGAACATGGATTCCATGAGATTGATGAGAGCCTGAGGCTTTACTGAATATGATGGGGTGGCAGTGTTTCCAGTTCAAAAGGTCAGTGGTCCTGAACAGCTGGTATTAAAGCATGACAGGCCAGGCTGCTCAGTTCTGTCACCCTTCACATGTGCAGGTCCCCAAGCTTCACAGAGAAACGTTGGGAATTCAGAGCTGTGCCAAACCACACTGTCAGCCAAGGCATTCATCAAACTTGGTCAGGTTCTTCAGTGACAGATGATCAGGCCACTCAGGAGAGGGCAGGGTCCAACAGAGAAAGACTGTCAGGAAGGCTCAGTAGCAAGGGGCCAAGGACTCCCGATACACTCCTTTATCAGTTTTCTCTGAACCTTTGGGTTTGAGTCAAAGCTTGGGTGACACAGAACTTGTTTTGCTCCTTTCTGGTAGAGCAGAATCAGACTTAGGTCAGGAGAATCTCAGCAATTTCCAGCCAGGAGTGCATATATGGGAACTGGTCAGGATGGCCCTTGCTAACCATGCCTGTCTGCCAGACTGCATGTATCATGTGGACATCCAACATCTCCCTTTGAGATGCCGTCTAACTTCAAGTGGAGACCAGTCCACTTCACACATGGAATTGTATTTCAATTTAATACCATAATTTCCATTAAATCTCTTTTAAAAGTTTTCAAGCATGCAATCTAGGGCAGTGGGGTTAACCTGCATAAACCCCATATCCTAAGGTGTGTTTTTCCCATGTATGGTGGCACAACAGAAGATGGGATCCCCAAAGGGGACCACTTTTCCCTGCCTGGCTGTGTCCCTTAAAGGAACTTCAGTATACCTTGTTTAAGGTATACCCATATAAACCTAAGCCTGGTCAGTCCCCTATTACAGGGAATGAAGCACAGTTATGCCTTATGTTGTCACAAAAGCGCAGGTCAGGAACCACAGGACAGGGCCCACTTGGACCCTGTAGCTTATGCTGTGGAGCCACAGATACATTCTCACACATTCACGGGTCAACCAGAGGCTAACATTCCTCCCCTATGGGAGACCTGACTGAGGTCTCTGGCTTGAGACTCTGGGTGGGGATCAGATTCCCCTCCCATGCATGGAGTTATGACAGACCTCAAGGGCTTACCTTGTCCCAAAGTTGTACCAAGTGACTGGTCTGGCCCTCAAGTGAACCCGATTAGAAGTTGGTGCAACCAAGGATTATCCTCTCCTGATGAAGGATGCCTCACCAAGGAGACAGGAGGTGTGCTGTCTCATCCCCCAGGGAAGGCCCTCGTCCCAACTTTGGACTGATGGTACCAAAGGCCAGCACAGGCAGTTTCCCAGCCAGGGAAGTAAATGTGGCAGATCAGGTATGGAAAAAACTGAGCTGCATTCCGAGGAGTGGAAGGAACCAGCTTTATTATGCCAACAGGCCCAAAGGATTTTGGCACCCCAAAATTTGAGCCCCAAGTGTTTCTTTCATCTCCTCACACAGGGGTCATGAGCAGGCTATGCAAGCAGCATTACAGAAGCAGAACAGGGGATTAAACAGCCATTTTGTGCACATCTGTCGTTTTAGCCTTAGGTTTTGGTTTCTTTGGATTTTATTTTCCTCATCAACAGAAACCCAACATATCTGTGTCTAGGCATCGATGTGAGCCAACTTTTCATAGCAAACACATTTCTCAGGATGACCTGGACTTTTTCCTATTAGTACAATGATCAGTTATAATCATCCTCTATGAGCAAGGAGAAAAAAAATCAAAATTTATGTTAGATTAAAAAAGATGACTTGGTGGCTCATGCCTGCAATCCCAGCACTTGGGAGGCTGAGGCAGGATTGGTGCAAGCTCGAGACCAGCCTGGGCTACAAAAGTGAGCTCAAGGCCAGCCTCAACTGCATAGCAAGACCCTGTCTCAAAAAGACCAAAAAATAAATAAATAAATAAAATAAAAAATAAAAAAAATAAAAAAATAAAAAAGATGACTGCCCAGAGTTTAAATATGTTCACAAATAACTTTCCTTTTCTTTTTTTCTGTCTTTTTTTTTTTTTTTTGCGGGACCGGGATTTGAACTCACAACCTTGCACTTGCCAAGCAGGCTCTTGTACTGCAGAGCTATCTCCCCAGCCCCTTTTCTGTCTTTTTGAGACAGGGTCTCACTATATTGTTCAGGCTGGCCTCAAACTTACAGCCAACTCCTGCCTCAGCCTCCCCAGTGCTGGGATTACAGTGTGCACTACTACACCTGGCTATCAACAGTCACAGAAGCAAGTACTATCCTCTACTGTAATTTGTTTTTATTTATTTGTTCATTGGTGATTCCAGAGATTGAAGTCAGGAGCTAGTCTCCAGCCCTGTAATTTGTTCTATTTTGTTTTTGCAGGACCAGGATTTGAACTCATGACCTTGCACTTGCCAGGCAAGCACTTGTGCCACAGAGCTATCTCCCCAGCCCCTGTAATTTTTATTTTTTTTAATTGTTTTTGTTATTTATTTATTTATTTATTTATTTTGTCTTTTTGAGACAGGGTCTCACTATGCAGCTCAGGCTGGCCTTGAGCTCACTTTTGTAGCCCAGGCTGGTCTCAAACTTGCACCAATCCTCCTGCCTCAGCCTCCCGAGTGCTGGGATTACAGGCGTGCGCCACCACGCCCGGCTTGTAATTTGTTTTTAAAATCAATATCCAGTTGAGAGTGATGGCACACACCTACAATCCCACCACTCAGGATGGTGAGGCAGGAGGACTGCCCCAAATCCGAGCCCAACCTGAGCATTTTGGGCCTTAACTAAAAACTAAGAGTTAGGATATAGCTTAGTACTCCTGGGTACCACAAACACATTTAAAAAATTTAGGGCCAAAGAGAGAGCTCAGCGGTATAAGTGCCTACCTGGCAAGTACAAGGTCTTGAGTTTGATTCCTGGTATTACAACAATAATAATGATAATGACATCTATATCGGTTTAGGCCCAATTTCAAGTCCATGAAAATAAAAAGACCTTCGGCATGGAGGCACACACTTGTAATCACAGCATTTGGGAGGCTGGGATGTATGGCCAGAATGTCTCACAAAACAAGCTAAGACCCTCCAGCAGTTCCCTAGACATAAAAATCAAGCACTTCAGATGTTTGCTCTCCCTACCACTTTTTTTTTTTTTTTTTTTTTTTTGAGGCAGGGTCTCACTACGCAGTTCAGGCTGGCCTTGAGCTCACTTTTGTAGCCCAGGCTGGTCTCAAACTCGCACCGATCCTCCTGCTTCAGCCTCCCAAGTGCTGGGATTACAGGCGTGTGCCACCACACCCGGCTTTCTCTCTACCACTCTTGCTAACTCATTACCCATATAGAAGCTTTTTACTTACTCTTTAAATATACTCAGTGGTTTAAGTGCTTGTGCCTGCAATCCCATTCAAGCACAGGGGTCGGCAGTTCAATCCCCAATCCCACCTGATAAGGTAGCCTGAGCCAGCCAAAAGAAAATCCTTTAAGTATACTAGTGAGAGGGTCAGCGAGATGGCTCAGCAGTCTAAAGTGCCTGCCTGCCCTGAAAAGTTTAGGCAACCACAGGGACTGTGGTTTGAACCCCAGCACCACATGCTGCATCAGCCCACCCCCAGGGCAGGCTGAGCAGGCCATAACACAAATATATAAAGTTTAAAAAATAAATAAATATACTAGTGAGGATATTTTATTTTTTATTAATAAATAATCCTTTCAAGTCTGGTTATAATAGTGAGCCTCTACACAATAAACGTAAGTGCTTTAACTGTTATAATGGTCTCTGTGTTATTACAGAATGCTGTAAGTTAACAATTAAAAAACAGGGGCCCAGCGGGATGGCTCAGTGGTCTAAAGTGCCTGCTTGGGAAAGCTTGGGCTGCTTCAGGGACCACGGTTCGATCCCCAGCACCACATGCTGCGCGAGCCCTGCCCTCGGGGTGGGCTGAGCCAGCCATAAAATGAGTGAATAAACAAAGGTTCTGAAACAAGAAAAAA
>PVJA010045092.1:0-15840 GCA_004027025.1 Myocastor coypus
TTTAAGAGTGAAGTGATCTAATGTCTGGGATATACTTCAAAATAATTTTGTGGGTGACTGGGATGATAAATAAATGAAATGAGCCAGGCATGGTATTGTATACCTGTAATTCTAGCAGTCGGCAAGGTAGAGGTAGTAGCATCACAAGGTCTAGTCCAGTTCAAACAATTTAATGACTTAGGGAGACCCTGCCTCAAAACTAAAACTGTAAAAGGGCTGGGGATGTAGTTCAGTGTGAAGGCCCTGGGTTCAATCCCCAGTAAAACTACCTGTCAAAAAGAGTGGGGGAGGTGACAAGATTGACCCTGAGCTGACCATGGCTGGAACTGAGGGCTGCGTTATACTAATCTCTTGTGCTCTTCTTTGCTTGAGAACTTCCACAATAAACAAGTTTTTGTAAACATCGGGGATTCAGACTTTCTCTAAGCACCCATGCAGGAAGAGCACACCAGCCATTACACCATACAACAAAGGGGCCACATTCAGGAGAAGCACAATTCTCCCCTTCAAGCCTGCCCTCAAGCATTTGCTGAATAATGTAGAAAGCCATGTTTTTCCTCCTCAGCAACCCTACAGCAAGAACTGTCCCAAAACACCTACCCCTAGATGAAGTGGGGTCTCCTTATGCTAACGACACTTTCACAGGGAGGCCACACAGGGTTCCTGGAGCCCATTCTCCAAAACAGACACACTCTGATAGCGTTCCTCTGCTTCATCCTTCCTGCCAGTGTGCCTGTTTCCCCTACAGTGGGGGTGGGGCTTTCCATCGCCCCTTTCTGTCCCTATTGTGCAGCTGCTCTGCACCTCGCCCTCACCTGTCCCACCTAGGGGAAAAACAAACAAAAAACAAACTGGCAAACAGGCTGTTCTCAATCAATGCATGCTAAAGAAACGCTCCATTCCTCTTCAGGGAAGACTTCATCCCATCGTCTCCTCAAAATCATGTACAAACCCAAGCCCTCTCTAACACCACACTGCTTTTGTGACAGGGTACCTGGAGATGGTCATAAAGGGGCAGAATCTCCAGGCTGTCCCACAATTACGACAAGGGACAAAGTCAGAGCTGATGAGCCCCACACCCATTTCTCCACCAGCCAAGCTGAGGCTGGAGCTTTGAACACAGTTCTGGGGACCTACCAAGAAGAGTGTCTGGGAGTCTCCTTGATTAGGGTCCACATGGGCTACATGCCTCATCCTCCTTCCTGGCATACCTACTTGCCCCTAATATGCAATCTTTCCAAGTGACTTAGTGAGAAAAGGATGAGGATGACCAGGATCATTTCAACCCCAAAGACAAAGAGCCAAGAGTGTTATCTGCTCCAACCTGTCAATTAGAGGTGCTAGAAAGATCAGTGGGTGAATCAGTCCTTCTGGAAGGATGGGGAAGAGGCCTGAATTGGAGCTGACCCTGTGATGACAGAGGAGGAGGACGGAAGAGCTCAGTAAAGTTAACACTCAGCACAGGGCTCAGAGAAGGCTTAGGAAAGCTGACAGCTGCGGCCTGCTCCAGGTTCCCTGTGGCCAGCCGGCACCCACAGAGCAAGGGTCAACAGCATGCACTGTGCTGATTCCAGATGCTTAGACTAAGAAACCTCAGATTACATACAGTAAGGGAAGCAAAGGTCATTTAACACTAAAATGAAAACAATCTCTCTCTCCTTGGGAGGTTAAGTCCACAGCAAGAACCATCAGGATGGCTGGAGCCACAGAAGAATCCGATGGAGGCAAGCACCACCAACGTCAGGGAAGAGCAGAGTGCAACCAGGAAGACAAGAGCCTGGGGCATCCTAGCCAGAGCCAACCCTCCCTATCCCCTGTCCAGCTCTTCCTGTGCCTTACTAGATGCCCCAGACTCTCTCTCTCCCCAGGCCCAGGCTCCATCTGGCCATTTGGCCCATGCATGGCTGGTCTAGAACATTACTAAGTACAATTGCCACCACCAGATAGTTTTCCTTAATCACAAGAGGCACCAGGCCAACAAAAGGAGAATGGGAACAGTTCTGATCGAATCCCCTCATTCATCAAGTAGCACTTTTGACCCTGCAACTGCATTTTCACCAGGCACTTCAGCCTCACAAGCCCTCTGGTCCCCTGAGCAAAAACTGATACTTGGGGAGTTAAAATCTATATTATCATATCGTCGTAGTCAGTGTATGAGCCAGGGCTCACGGTTTCAGCTTCTTCCTATAAAGGGCTCTTCCACCTCACCACACATTCCATCCTCTGAGTCAGGACCTGGTCTGCTGCACCTGTCTTTCCTGCAAAGCACATTTTCCTTTGTGTTCTCCAAAACAGGTCAAGAATGTCTCAAACTAGTCATCCCACACATCTGATTCTAGAAGGCCAATGTGTTCATCTCCACTCTCCAGATCAGATGTTAAATGACAGGGAACAGAAATGAATCAGAGTCCAGGGACAAATGGGGCCCAGACCTGAGCACTAGGCTCCAGAGTTCAACTAGAAGTGTCTTCTGCTAGGCACTTGTGTCTCCCAAATTGGCAATTCTGAGACCACCTTCAAGATTTCTGCCACACTCAATACCACTTGTAGTTTTACTACCTCTATTAAATAGGCTCCTTCTTGTGACTGTATACATTTATAAAGTGATGCTTTATGAGACTGCCACAAATGTAACAGTCAATACCACACCAGCCATAACTAGAAGGAACTCCTAAAAATAAACAGCACAAAAACAAAATGATCTCCTTTCTAGGCAAATACCCTCTCCCATTTAAAGAGCCTGGCCAGACAGCTGCTTTCTCAGTTACAAAAGGGAAACTAGCAAGTGTTAAAGAAAAAAAAAAAAAAAAGTCTAAAAAGTGTTAAAAGGCCAGACTAGCACCAACCTGAAACTTTCTCCTTGAAGAAATCACAAGCACTAGTAGAGGACGTAAAAGGAAAGAACTTTCTCACGGGGTGACTCAATGTTATTTCATACTTAACAATCTTAAGTCATTTCACTAAAGTTTCATCCTATGCTGTGGGAAATGTCTTATTAGACTGCATTTTGGGAAGAGTGGACAAGACATGGGAGAAAAATCCCACTTCAAGGGCAACTCACATCATCTTCTTGGAATCCCTGTTTACTGCCCACCACCACCTCACTAAACAGCCAGCTTCTAAGCAAGGCAGGGACCTCCAGTCGCCATCCGGGTCTCTGGCTTCTGTCTTAGCCCTTGTCTTAGGCAGGGTGCAGCACCTACCGCTCCAAAACACTTCTACAGACAAGGAGCCCACAGGACCACCGGAAGTTTCAGCCGTGGCTCTAGTGTCCTTTGGATGCTGAGAAGCTTTGTCATGTGCCCTAGCAGAAAAGCGAAGCTTGCTGGCACGAGCAGCTTCTCAGGGTCCAGAGGACATCATCCTGCAGTGAGGTACTGGGGTACAGGAGGCTGCTCCAGTATCTCCCTCCTGCACTCCAAGCCCCACACTTTTCACCCACAAGTCGCCCCAGTGACTCTGAAATCGCCTGAGAAAACATCTGCAACACCCAGGAGCAAACAGGTCAGCAAACCCAAGAAAGACAAAAACCCAAAGAGAGGAAAACCAAAACACACGGGCACGGAGGGGGACAGGGATGAGCAACCTCAGAACTCGTGCGCCCTGCCTGAGGACACTGAACGCAGAGCAAAGGAGAGCTCGGCCAGGCGGCACCTCGCGGGCTCTGCCAAGTTGCAGAGAAGCAAATGGCAACACCAGCGCCCTGAGTCGCTCTGGCTGGGCCAGGGGCTGGATAAACGCCACCCGCGCAGCAGGCTTCGAGACAAGCGCAGCCATGGGCAAACGCGAGGTCTAGGGGCAAAGGTACCCTCTGTCAAAGATGAAACCCGACGCTGGCGCTAAGCCTGAAGCTCCTCGCACCAGCCAGCGTCTGGGACTAAGCTCTTACCTCGCTCTCCAAGACCCGCCTGGCGTGGCGCCTTTTTCCACCCAACACAGAGCCTAACGCCGGTTAGAAAAGTCCACCCCGAAGAAAACTGGGGTTTAACACGAGAGCGGGGAAAAGAGGACGGGCGCTGCTAGCTTTACCTTTTTTCTTTATTCTGTTTTCGGGATTTGTGCAGGAGTCCAATGAGCACTACGGCAGCGCGGATCCCCGCTTTTCGGCAATGCATCCTCCCGGCCGGCTGGGACATGGCGAGGCCGCCGGCGGTGCCCGGCCGCGCCCTCGCCCGCCCGCCCGCCGCGCGTACCCGCCGCCCCGGCTCCGCGCACTCCGCGCCGCCCGCGTCCGGGCCCCCGCCGTCCGATTCGCATGGGCCCCGCCCCGCCTAGGTGCGCCCCGGGGGTCAGGTGACCGGGCGCTCACTTCCTGGCGACCTTCAGCGACTCCTCGGGGCCCTCGGATCGGCGGGCGTGCGCCCCTCCCGGCGCGAGCATTTCTAAAGCTAACGCGGGGCGCGGCCCAGGACCGCGGTTGCCCCGCTCCAGCTCCGACGCGCAGCCTTAGGGACTGCGCCCCGGCCCCGCCTCCGCCTCCGTACTCCGGCCAGGGGCGGAGGGAGGCGCCCCGGGGCTCGGCGCCCGCGTTCCCGCTGCCGCGCTGCGCCCCGGGCCCCCTTCCGTGGCCCCCGCACCCAGCGGGCCCGAGCTGTCCTGAGACAGAGGCGGCTGACGCGCTCGCGAGCCCGGCCCTCCGGGATACTTGTGCGATGCTGTCACTGCCTTTAAAACGCAGGGAGAACAGACTTGCACCGGGAGGAAGCGCGTCCTCCTACAGGCGAAGCTGCCTCCCCCGCGCCGGGACCCGGCTGCTGGCGGATCTAGGGGCTTCCCAGGCCGGGTGGGCTGGGAAAGATGCTGCCACCTCCTGCCTCCCCCTACCCCACCAGGCGTCCGTGAAAGGTTTGTGGTGATAGAGAGGCCCCGTGCACGTTTTGTTCCTGGGTCCTGAGAGTTTGCCCACACAAAGTCAATGATCAGCTCTGTAGACACCACCTCTCCGCTGTGGGGACCAGGGGACCTGGAAGACGCGCCCACCTCCCCTTGTACTCCGTGTGTGCACTCCATCTTTGGAACGCTGGGGCACAAGGTCACACACGCCAGGTCCTGGAGATAGGGCCACCGCCTGGTCCTGGATGGCAAGAGGCCTCCCCTCACAAGTTCCCCTGAACTACTGCCATTTACGTCTAGGCCTCCCAGACAGTCCCACTGTTGAGGCATAACTAACTGCCTTGCCCTCCAGGGGGAAAAGGAACCCGTCAGGGGGCTGGAGAGAATTAAAACAAGCCAATTAGTCCATCTTTGGAAACAGTCCTGTTGGGGCCAAAGAGGTCCCCAACGCAATTTGCCTTGTTTTTATACAGGCTTGTGTTCAAGCAAACTGAAAATCCTGGCAGGGAAGGGGACCCTGCGGGAGTGGAGAAGGGGCTGCAAATGAATTCCAGGGCCTGAGGCTGCAGCCCTGCTCTCCAACGGGCTAGCAACAGCGCTGAGGTGGAGAGGAGGGAGTCCCAGAGGGGTTCCAAAGTGCACCTGGTCTATTTATGAAGCATCCATTAGCAATGGCCTTGAGCCCGCCTGGGTAGTGGGGGGATCACAGATATAGCCATGGACGTCTATTTATAACCAGATTTGAACGGCTGAGACTGACAGCTAGGACGGCTGCATAAACTACTACCAGAAGTGACTTCAGAATGGCTGGGAAAGAAATAGGACATTGAGTATCCTGAGTCCAGAAGAGCAAAGAGCCCCAGCACGTGGCCCAGGGCTTTCTCCAGCCCCCAGTCTCCCATGTTATCTGTCAGCGGATGGGCAACTTCAGCTGCATGGCAAGGCTAGCAGTGGATCGCCAGCCATATGGCAGCATAGATGTATTTTATCCACATACTAAAAAAGGTCACATCTACTGGAAAGCCTGTCTGCCTCCCCAGCAGTTAGAATATGGGTGCGCACACGCACGTACACACACACACACACACACACACACACACACACACACACACACTCGTCCCAGTGCCTAGGGCAGTGGGTAGCAGAGCATTGAGGTGAACATTCAATGTCTTCCCATAGAGCAGGGGCCACTATTCATTCTTGTTCCATGCTCTCTCAGCTCTCACATAACCCCAATGTGGCTGAGGACACAAGGCTATCACCAAAAGACCATCACCTCTCAGATCTGGATTCCTAAGGCCCTAAGAGGTTGCGCATTTCCTGATAGCTTTTCCTCCTGCCCCACCCCACATCCTTCCACTTTTGGGGCAGACACAAGATTCACCTTCCGGACTCCAGCTCCGTTCCCATAGCTCATCCCATCCACTTCCCGGGGAAGAAACACCAAAGCCACCAATGGCAGGGACTGTAATCCCCATCTAATCTAGGCTAGGCCTGCCCACTCCACCAGCATTTACCAGACACTTACAATTTGTCCAGGTTTGTACAAGAGACTGACTTGGGAAGGATGGAAGACCACCCTTGCTTAGGACAAGCAAGGCTAACCCGCACACTGCATGTCCAGCTAAAGTGTGCAGAGTAGCCCAGTGGTTCTGCAAATTAGGCCTTTCCTATGCAATTGTCACATTTTTTGGTCTTAATATCCTAGTGCTTAATTATTTACTTATTATTTTACTTTTTCTAAATCAACTCACTTTTTTACTTAATGTTACAAGAAACCATTCTCAACATACTAAGGAAGGTCACATCCCACTGAAAAGCCTGTCTCCCTCCCCAGCAGTTAGAATATGGGTGCACACACGCACATACACACACATACACACATTTTAAATGAAAATCCATGCTCATTGGCTATTAAAACCATAGAAACAAACATAGATGTATTGAATTCTACCTCAACATTACTCCCTGATGAAAGCTCCAAGCCTAAAGCGCCTTCTTTATAAAAGAAATACATGTTTTGTTTAGTGAAATACTGTATTGCTTCTAATGTTTTTTCTCTCTCTTTTTTTTTTTAACCATTTTGTGTTCTTTTAAAATTTGAAAGAAAACAAATATAGGTGCAAGTGTGAGGTGCTAGTGAGACACTTGTCCCAAACTTCCCAAACTAAGATACTGTCCTTGAAGAAATCACAACTTAAGTGGCTGGGGAGATAGCTCTGTGGCACAAGTTCCTGCTTGGCAAGTGCAAGGTCCTGAGTTTGAACCCTGGTCCCACAAGAGAGAGAGAGAGAGAGAGAGAGAGAGAGAGAGAGAGAGAGAGAGAGAGAGAGAGAGAGAAATCACAACTTGGAAGAGAATTGAAAGGGAACAGTTCTCACATGGGTGACTTGAAGATGTTCTAAGTTCACACTGTCCATGGGAAGTTTGGGACAGACAGAAAGGTATACTTGTTCAGGCCACCAGAAGCAAGATCAGCAAAGACTGCGGTGTTCAGAGAAGGGGTCTCCTTCCAGGCTGCAGCCCACCTCACAGCTTATCCCCATTCCCAGTCCACAGATTGGGAAACAAAGTGCCAGGCAGCTGCCAGCCTGGGCCTCTGTCTCAAAGCAGGGGAAACCCAAAGGGCTGCGGGGGCCTGGGTGGGGATGGAGGGGCCGAGATGGGAAAGTTAATCATGAACAGAGGGCAGACAGCTGCACAGCCCACTCCGAAGGAGCCAGTGGGTCGAGACAGACACGCATGCTTGGCCCTGAAGAAAGGGGCCTTCTGTGCTGGGAACCCACTCCAAGACACACAGCCATGTGAAGCCGGATCAGCCCTGCTGCCAGCACCCTGCTCTCAGAGCCTGCGGCACAGACTCTCTCCCTGCCCCCCGCCCGACCTTGAACTCTGGGTGCCTCCACCACTGCTCTGCAGCAAGAGGACTACAGCCATTCTGGGCTAGGACTGCGGCGGCCAGGGGCTGGGAATGGGCTGGGAGGGAGAGCGGCATCTTTGATGAAAACCGGATGTCCTCAGGGCTTGCACCTCTTTCTGCAGGGTTCTCAGCCACCCCCTGGACCACACAACCATTATTCAATGCGACAGTTATAAATAGAAGAACAAGCCAGCACCCCTGCTCTCATTCTACCTTTGGGAACATACACATACACACACCTGCTCAAGGAAATAATTCAGAAGCCCCCCTCAGACCTCACACCTCCTCACCCTTCCTTACACCTGCGCATAAAGGCTAGACCGACATTCATTCTTGTCAGGTCCACCGGCGCCCCCTGCTGGGCTACACTGCGGTTAAATTTCTGGGAGACTCCGACAAAGGAACCGAGTAGCAAAAGAGAGGGAAAGATCTAAGAAGGCCATTTGAGACGGGCGGCAGTTTCTGCTGTGAAGAGAAAACTGTGAGAAGAGCCTACCAATCCCGCAGTCCTCCTCCAGCCCCCAACACCCCTGCCCAGAGGCTCAACCCTACACAGGCCATCTCCCTGAAGAGGATCAGGACAACCCCCAGGCAGGGTTAGGAGGCCTCAAATACAAGCGGGAAAAAGCTCAGCCCTGTTTTCCCGGAGCCACACATTTATTAAGCAGAGGCTCTGATGATAAACTGACTCTAGTTTTTGGTGACTTGTGCGACATTCCCAAGCTCCAGGGAAAAGAAACCACACCAAGGAAAGCCACAGATCCCACTGTGGTACCCAGAGTCACAGAGAAGAACCCAGCAAGAAATTGCATTGATCAGAACTGTGCTAATGTCCTGTTTAGGGGAAGAAGAAAAAGTCTTTGCATATTGCTTTGGTTAACGAAGGCAATGAAAACCTCAGATTTTCTCCTCCTCCCCTACCCCATGGTTCATTCATCTGTGGATTTGTTCTTAAATTTTGGTTAAGCTTCATGACTGTAATTTTCCCCATACTAGAAACATTTAGAGTCTCCTAGGAATGAAATTTTTGATGAACATGAAGAAGTGTCCCTTGAGTGGAGATTGCCCAGGATCACCCCCAGAAAATCAGGAGCTCGGGTGGCCAGTAGTGTGGTCCTTCTCACATCTGGGGTCCTCTAGCCTCCACTTCCCCGATTAGCAAGCCGCCCAGCTGCTGCCAAAGCCACTTCCACCCCTAAGGTTCCTGAGACTGAGTGGAAGGTCTAGAGGGAAGCTGTCTTTCCATATTAGCAACATTGCTTAGCAACAACATCCTTCAAAGCAAGAACCAGCAGACTCTCCAAAAACCTATTCTGTGCGGCTGCACAAAGAACACAGTGACTTCTCATACATGTATTATTTATATACCATTTTATATGCCCGGTACTGTGGTCTGTGCCTGGCTTCTTTGGGAGATGACGAATTACACTTATGTGCGATTTCCAGACAAGTAGAGCTATGAGCAGCAAAACTTCGCCCGCTTGCTGGCTTGCTGTTCTTGCTGTAATGACCTTGGTTAGAAATTTCCTTAGAATGTCTTACACAGTGTTTTTCTTTTCAAAGACAGGTTTTGATGTAACCTTTTCAGGGTGACTCAGAAACATTATTATCAATATCAAACAGTAGTGAGCTAAAATGCAGTTAGAAGCTGACAGGCCACTGAGGTGAGAGACCCGCGTCCTTGCATTTAATGGCCTCAAAGAGCTGTATACAAAACGTGGCAGTGAGGAAACAAAACTACAAAACCTGCAGATAGAGGAGCCTCAGTTAGAATTCCACTCCCAGTTTTTACTCCCAGGTAGCCTCAGGCTAAAAATTAACCTCTTTGTGCCTCAGTCTCTTCATCTGTAAAATGGAGATGGCAATAGTGCCATCCTGCCAGGGTTATTATTGTGAAAGGTTTTTTTTGGGGGGGGCGGTTGTTTGTTTGTTTGTTTTTCGTGGAACCAGGGTGTTTGAACACACATGACTTATATTTGCCAGGCAGGCACTTATGCCGAGGAGCTATCTCCCTGGCCCCAATGTGAAAGGTTTCTTTATCCCCAATACTGAACATGGAATCCAAGGACACTCCACTACCCAGTTATATCCCTGTCCCTTTTTACTTATATTTTGAGACAGAATCTTGCTAAACTGCCCATGGCTGGCCTCAAGCTTACAATCCTCCTGTTCCAACCTCCTCCTCAGTAGCTGAGTCTACACGTATGTGCCACCATGCCTTGCTAGTTACAAGGATTGAATAACTATGCCTGGTGCACAGAAAGACTTGTATGAAAATATGCACAATAGTTTCACTAAAAATATCCAGTCTGAAAACAGTGTCCATCTACAAAGTGCCCATCTACCCAATGAATTACTATTCACAATAAAAAGGAATAAAATGCTAATATATAGGTGGATTTCAAAAACATTATCCTAAGTAAAAGAACATACCTCCTGTACATACCTCCTGTATGATTCCATTTACAGGAAAATTTAAAACAAACTGAGGTACAAAAGAATTAGAACAGTGGCTGCCTCTAATATTAGATTTTTCTGTATTATTTCTGGCTAGATGAAAATATTTTGTATCAGGATAGAGATACTTTGTATCAGGATGGAGCAAATGGTCAAAATGTAGAATTAAAATCTGTGCATCTTGACAGACATCTTCCTTTCTTTCTTCCTTTCTTTTTCTTTTTCTTTCTTTCATTTCTTTTGTAGCAGGAATCAAACTCAGGACCTTGTACTTGCCAGGAAGTCACTGTGCCACTGAGCTATATCCTCAGCCCAATTTAAATTTTACTTTCGAAGAGCTGAAACTAGGGGCTGGGATAGTGGCTTGGTGGCAGAACTCTTGCTTGCTTCTCATGCATACAGCCCTGAGTTCAATCCCCAGCACCACAAAAAAAATAAGATAAATAAAACTAAACAAGCTGAAACCAATAATAACAGCCCCAATAATAATAGAGTGGGGATGTGGCATGGGTAGAGGGACTGGCGAAATAAAAGTGGCAAAGTGGTAGGGATTGCTGAAGCTGGAGTCAAGGAATTTATTACACTATTTACTTTGCATGCTGGAGAATTTCCGTAATAAACAAATAAAATGTTCATAGTGGGAAGATAATGGCTAACAGTGATTATCTTGGGAATTACTATTGTTCTTTTCTTCGTATTTTTCTTCCATTTATAAGTTTTATGTAAGGACTATGTATTAATTTTGCAAGTAAATTTTAAAAAATAGGGGCTGGGAGTGTAGCTTAGCGGTAGAGCACTTGCCTAGCTTGCACACAGCTGTGGTTTTGGTTTCCAGCATAACAAAGAATCAAATAAAACTAAAAAGATAATAAATACTTCCAGGCCTGGTGGCGCATGCCTGTAATCCCAGCATTCAGAAGGCTGAGCCAGGAGTTTGAGACCAACATGAACTACAAAAAGAGACCCTGTCTCAAAAAAATAAAAATAAAAAAGCTTAATGAAGCTGTTAGGTGATAATGTGCATGACAGCAGTCACCGGTAATCTGCAAGCAGCCTTGCACCCCATGCAGGGTCCCTGTGCCCTTGTAATAGCTGTGGCCATCACTGCCACTCACTGGGAACACAAATAACCTAGCTTGACAAAAATAAGGGAGGAATACCCAAAGGATTTCTGACCTTAAGTGCACCTGTCTTGGGGCTCCATTTTTTTTTCCCTCTTGACTCCTGTATATTTGCAGAAAGCCTTTGGGCTAGACTGGGGTACTGCTATGTGTGTGGCTAGGTGTTCCCCACAGTCTGAGCTAGGACAGGGGAGGGGGGCTGCAGGGAATCTGCAGTGAGGTACAGATGTGCAGGGATGGGGGTGTCAGGTGGCACAAAAGCAGACACTAGATGACCACAGGCCACTGGACACCTTTGTTTCAGCCACAAACCAATCACCCTGTACACCTCAGACACTGCTGGGAATACCTAGCTCACACGCCTGGTCAACTTGAAAATTTACAGGCTGTGTCCCATCTACCTCATTCCTGATCAGTGCTAACGAACATGCCTTTTGTCTAAACTAATCTCTTCATCACCTCTGCTGAACTCTGGACTGGCAACTCCTTACCAGAGGGAAACCGGCACTATTGATCAAAGCCTTTCTACTTAGTCAGCAACAGACTGGGGACTCAAACTCATTGATGTGTTAATAGATCTTTCCCACCCTAACATTAAGTTCTAGCCTAAAAGACAAACACAAAGCTTATCTTCGGTGTTGACACAGACTCTCAGCTAGGCGAGCAGGGAGCCTGCAGAGCTCGGGGTCTCCCGCTATGCACCTGCATGCCTGCAAACTGCAAGCCTGGGAAAGTTCAGCTGTCTAGCTTGGGTCGTGCTTTTGTAGCCAAAGCTCTCTTTTTCTGTGAGCAATGCCTTTCGCCAATCTTAGTCCCCATATCTCAACCTGCCCCAAGTCCCAAAGGAGCCTCAGAAACTGTACCAGCTGCCTCCTTTCCCCCTGGAGGCTCCAGGCTCTGCATTGCCTTTACCCACCTTCTCCTCTGCCCCAGGGGACGCTGGGGCGCTCCTATAGCATCATTAGCTGGATCAGGGGCCAAGCAGGAGAATCAATACCCCACCTCAGATAGGCTTCTTGGGCACAGTTTCAGTTAGGTACGTAGAGAAACTGCAGACCTCTGTAGACATAGGAGTGGCTCTGAAAAGCTGCACTTTTGTAGAAAGAAATTTACATCTGTCTATGTTGGTAAGCAGCAGATGTTGCAGAGCAAACGGCTTGCTTAAAGTCTCCCTTTCTGCCCTGAAAAGGTCTTTTTGGGGTGGAATAAAGATAGGTAGAAAAGAGATGAGGAAAACTGAAATGCTGAAATTGTACTTTGAATTAAAATGATAGGTGTGATGGTGCACTCCAGTAATCTCACTCGGGAGACTGAGATGGGGCAGAATCATTGTGAGTTGTTCAAGGCCAGCCTGGACCACCAGGCAAGACCCTGTCTTAAAAAAAAGAAAAAGAAATTTAAAAAAAATTTTTTAAAGCAACTTAAGGACACAAAACAGGAAAAATTCCTAAGGACCTCAAAGACACTAAGCCTGTAAACACGGGTCTGGACTGTGCCCTCCGCCTGCAAAGTGCACCTCCTCCTACCAAAGCCTATCCTTGGAAGCACTGTTAAGAGGACAGGACCACAGAGCTCAGCTTCAAGCACACATAAATGGTTTACATTTTAACCTAGCCCACCCAATGGGCAAACTCAACAGCTACTAGAATACACATCTGAGATGACCCACTAAGGGACACCCTAAGTCCCCATAAATATACCCAGCTAGAAGCTACAGGGCACCTCTTAAGAGTCATAGTCTATTTCTTTTCTTTTTTTTTTTTTTTTTTTTTTTTTTTTTTTTTTTTTTTTTTTTTTTTTTTTTTTTTTTTTTTTTTTTTTTTTTTTTTTTTTTTTTTTTTCTTGTTTCAGAACCTTTGTTTTGTTTATTCACTCTTTTATGGCCGGCTCAACCCACCCTGAGGGCAGGGCTGGCGCAGCATGTGGTGCCGGGGATCGAACCGTGGTCCCTAAAGCCGCCCGAGCTTCCCCAAGCAGGCGCTTTAGACCACTGAGCCATCCCGCCGGGCCCCAAGAGTCATAGTCTATTTCTTTAAGTACTTTTTAAATTATGCCTAAAAGGGCCAGGGACATATAGCTCAGTGGCCCAGCACCTGCCTGTCAAGTGTGAGGTCCTGAGTTCAATTCCTGGTACAAAACAAAAATCTGCCTAATGAATCTATCTGCCTCTGCTTGATGATTCCTGAAAATTATTTTTCTGTAATGAATGTCAGGAATCCTGTAACCTGCCCAGAAGTTTGGGTGACTCAAAGCTCCATCTACACTCTGGGGACCCCTCAAGCCCTGTCCAGTGACATTTCCACAGAAACAAGAGATTGGGGCCCTGACACCCAGCCCAGACAGAGATGATGACCACAGGTGGCTGTTACCCAGGCGACTTCATCTGCATCACCGATCAGTCCTGCTCAGGTCACTGGGCCTCCCCAACTCCTTTTGGTCCAGCCCCATTTGTTAAGTGCCCTAAGAGCTTTAGCTATCTTGCCTCATACACACCGTGTGTGTGCGCAAGCATTCCCCATGCTATCTTATTGTCAGCTTATTTAATAAACTAAAATCATCAAACTCTTCCCTCAAGTCTAGAGAGAAAGGAGCCCATTTAAATCCTTCCTGTAGCTATCTGCATGGTCACAAACGATGGTCTGGCTAATGACTACAGGACCCAGGTGTGCTCATTTCTCCCTCCTCTATAGTACCATCAGTTTAAAGATCAGGAGCGCTGGGCTGTGCTCATCAGCCTTCCTGCACTTTTGGCAGGGCTCATGGGGAAGGATGAGCTGAGACAGGTGAGCAATGACCCCGTGAGCCTGCGCCAGCACTGAGAACTGTGCTCTATGCGATTCTGAGAGACAAAACTCTTCCTCTTGAGGTCAAATATATATACATATATGAAAAAAATCACGGGGCCGGGGACATAGCTCCATGGTACAAGTGCCTGCCCAGCAAGTGCAAGGTCATGAGTTCAAACCCCGGTCCTGCAAAAAAAAAAAAAAAAAAAAATCACAATTTTAAGATTGTACTTTCCAGAAAAACTGCAGCTCCAAGACACAAAAGTTCCACAAGACTATTTCCCTTCCAGGAAACTCACTCCAAAAAAAATTTTTTTTCCTGAAAGTTTCTTTTTTTCCTAAAACTTTTAAAGGCTAAGTAAGCCAGTAAACTGGGCTCTGAGCCCCTGCCTTCCACCTGTAAATTGCACTTCCTCCCACAGACTTCCATCCTCAAGAAAGCCCACTCTTCTCAAGCCAGCTCCAAACCTAGTCTGCATTCTAGTATAGCACATTCTGACATTCTAGGATGGCACATTGTAGATCAGCCATCTGGAAGACACACACAAGAGCACAGAAATATACCCACCTCCAGACCATAATGCCTTCAGGTATCTTTTGTTTCCCCCTTTAACCAATTACAGGCAAAGAAGTGAATGGGAGAGTTAAACAGCTTTAGGCAAGTGAGAAAGCCTCACGCTTGTCCGCTCAGTGGAAGCATCTCCCACAAAGAGCCATGGATGCTGAAACCGTCCCAGGAGGAGCCCCTGGAGTCACCTCCTGAAACCAAACACTACCAGACACACCAACAGACACCTTAATGACAGGCTTGGGGACAGAGAGGGCAACATCCTCCCCCCACACCCTATCCAAGAAGAAGGCAAGGGCAGCACAAATGTGTTCCCTGGACAAAAACAAGAATTTCTCCCTTTCTCTTTGCACGCAAGCCATTCATCTCTTGTGTGGAAAATCAAGGACTATTCAAGGAAAACGTTTGAAAAAATAAAAACCTTCAAACAAATCCAAAATGTGGGACACTGTACAGAACA
Organism: Myocastor coypus; assembly: GCA_004027025.1. Taxonomy (NCBI): domain Eukaryota; kingdom Metazoa; phylum Chordata; class Mammalia; order Rodentia; family Myocastoridae; genus Myocastor; species Myocastor coypus. The sequence continues at coordinate 15,146 of PVJA010045092.1, forward strand.
TCTTTGCCGGGCCTACCTGCTGTTCTATTTAAAGAATTGAGACGTGTGACAACACAGAGCAATGAGTGGCTGTTAGCAGCAAGTTGACACTGTGATCTAATATGCAGGCCACATTCAAACTTGGAAGCAATTAGGGACATTTGGACACGGGCTGCATGTTAGGTTATATTTTCAAATTAATATGATTTTTGTATGTCTGGTGCTGGGGCTCAAACCCAGGGTTATGTACATTATGCAAGTGCTCCACTACTGAGCCCTACGCCAGCCCACAAATTGTCATCTGTGAACTAACAGTATTGCACTCATTTCTGAGAATCACCTTATCTGGGAGAGACACTTGCTGAAAACTTGAGGCGTAATGTCTGCAACTTCCTTTCCTTATTTCACTGCTTTCCTGCAGAGGAGGAACGGAGAGCCATAGCAGTCCCCCTGAGGGAACCTAGGTGATCCTCCAGGTGCTCAGAGTATGATTCTCCTAAGTTTTGTGCAAGCTGGTAATTTTTAAAACCAAAAGGTGGTTTGAAAGACCGTTACTAGCCGGGTGTGGTGGCTCACGCCTATAATCCCAGCACTCGGGAGACTGAGGCAGGAGGATTGGTGCGAGTTCAAGACCAGCCTGGGCTACAACAGTGAGCTCAAGGCCAGCCTCAACTGCATAGCGAGACCCTGTCTCAAAAAGACAAAAAAAAAAAAAA
>PVJA010045093.1:0-15831 GCA_004027025.1 Myocastor coypus
AAAAAAAAAAAAGGGGGGGGGGTGCAGGGAAAGGTAAGGCCGGCCAAAGATCCTGACCCAGCCGGCGCACGGGCTCACCTCCCAGCGGTTCGATTTGGGTCTGGGCTGGAACAGGAAGTTAGTCGCGGGAGCGCATAGGCGGGGCAGAGGGGCGCAGGGAGCTTACCCGTGGCGGGCGCACAGGCTCAGCTCCCAGCGGTGCGATTTGGGTCTGGGCTGGAATAGGAAGTTAGTCACGGGAACACAGAGGCGGGGCAGAGGGGTGCAGGGAGCTTACCCGCGGCGGGCGCGCAGGCTCAGCTCCCAGTGGTGCGATTTGGGTCTGGGCTGGAACAGGAAGTTCAACCAGCATTTTTTAAAGAACTCATTGATTAAGAAACAAATCAAGAGATAACAACGTATTTTGAACTGAATAAAAATAGAAACCACATAGAAAATATTTGAATGAAATTAATGTATTGTCTGGAGGAAATTCATAACACAAAATGTTTATGTTTGAAAAGAGATAAGTTAAGGATTTATGTTTCCACTATTAGAAAAGTTATAGCAAATAAAATAGAACGATTAAAACAATCAAGTAGAACATGAAAAGCAATAAAGAGACCTGAAACCACTTCTTGGAGGGTTTTATAAACGTTTACAATGATAAAAAGAAAAGCTAAACACAAAACTACTGACTTCAAGAATGATGAGAGTGATCATAATTTAGATTCCAAATATATTAAAAGAAGCGCAAAAGAATATTATGAAGTTTTATGTATATAAATTCGTCCACTAGATTGAAAAGAACTAATTCTTTGAATAACAAGTGACTGAGTTAGAGCAAAAGAGAAGTAAAATTACATTACGGAGGGATACCAGAAAACAAACTCAGGGCCCTGAGCCAGTCAGGCAGTCACTGCATCACTAGCTACATCCTCACACCTTAACACTTTTATTGATTGATTGATTGATTGTTTATTGGGACATTTTAAAATTTTACCACAAAGAAAGTTTCAGGGGGCCAATCAGATAGCTTAGAGAATTAAAGCACCCATGCAGGTAAGTGCAGAGACCAGGTTCAATCCCCAGAGTGCCAGGTTAGCCCCCACCCCCACCCCATGCACGGTGAGATGGAAAATGAGACTGGGTGCGGTGGTGTGTGCCTGTAATCCTAGCCCTTGGTAGGCTGTAAGCAGGTGGATCACTGTGAGTTCGCTCTAGTAGTAAGACCCTGAGCACCCTGTAGGCCCGTCCTTACAATACAAGAGAGAGAGAGAGAGAGAGAGAGAGAGAGAGAGAGAGAGAGAGAGAGAGAAAAGAATATCAAAGGGCCAGGCACTTAGCTCAGTGGCACAGGTCTTGCCTGGGAAGTCTGAAGTCTTGAGTTTGATTCTCAATGCCCAAAGCACACAAACAAACAATATTAGAACCAAGTTTGGTAAGGTCAATTCATACAAGGTGAGCTATTTAAAAACAAACCATTTTTCTTATACTAGAAATTATAACTGAAAAGTCAAAATATTAAGCCATATGCAATATGTTTTAAAGGTAGCTTTAAAACCAAATAATAGTCCATTTTTCAGGACAGTTGGAAAATATAATGTTAAGTGGGAAAAAATAAAGACACAACCTTAAATATTGTATCGTATCTCTCATTTTAGTAACGTGAAGAAAAAATAAAGAATTGACAACAACAACAAAAAAAAAAATAGGTATTTTACAAAACGGAAGGGATCCAGGAGAATAAAAGGGAGGGGAGAGGAAAGGGGTGTGAACCAATTTAAGATGTGTCATTGTGTGTAGCAAATGTCCACAATTAATGTAAACATTGTATGTCATAAGCATGATGAAGACATAATAAAAATAAGAATGAAAATGGGGAAAGGGAGTTTAGAAATGGAAGGAGGGAGGGTGATTGGGGAAATGAGGAAAGGAATTAAAGAAGATTCAAGGACCAGGGAGAGATCTCAGGGGCACAAGTGCCTATGTGGCAGGAACAGGGTCCTGATTTCAATCCCTGGTTAAAAAAAAAAAAAAAAAAAAGTCAAGATCCACATGCATCTGCTCCCTAAGAACAATGCAAACTTTATGTACTACATACATATACCAATAAAAATATAAAACAAAAAAGTAGTTTAAAAATAATATAGGGATAAATCTTGTGGAAAAGTCATGGATGGGTTATGTCCTAAAATCCTGGCTAGAAAAATAGTCCTAAGACACAGTACGAGAAATATGATATGTAAAAGTAAAAAGCTGATAAATTGGACTGCAGCAAAATTGTGAATTTATGCTTTTCAGAAACGTGAGGAGAATAAAAATATTTTTAAAAATGCAATTTCAGTATTTGTTAGAAGATCTATGTTCAGAATATAAAGAATACAGATTCAGTAAGAAAACCAGTACCTGATAAAATATTAAAATATTTCAATAGGCAGTTGATCAGCAAAGATCTAGGATTGGCAATTTATCACATAAAAGATGCTCAACACTATTCATCAACTGAACACATATTCAAACTATACCAGAAGACCAACTCAGATTGGTTAGATATCTACAATTAGAAAGTTTAACTACACTGATGGTTAGTAAGAATCTGGAGCAACTTGCAGACTGTAGTGCACACTATGTTGATCAAAATTTGAAATTGTTTGTGGATCTTAGAAAATAATTTGACATTTTATACCATTTTATCTTATTTTATATTTTATTTTTGAGGCAGAGTCTCACTATGCAGTTCAGACTGGTCCTGTGCTCAGTTTTGTAACCCCCAAGACTAATCTTGAACTGGTAGTGATCCTCTTGCTTCAATCTCCCCAGTGCTGGGGTTATAGGTGTGTGCCACCACACCTGGTTCCTGGGGCTGGCATGGCATGCCTGGGTTCTGGGATCCGTAAGACATGCAGGTCCAAGGATCAAACTCAAGACCTTGTACTTTCCAGGAAGGTGCTTATGCCTCTGAGCTAACTCCCCAGTTTCTTGATAATATATATATGATTAATGGATTCCATTCCTAAATATTTGTGTAAGAGCCATCAAAACATACGCCCCCACAAAAGGGTTGTATGCAAATGTTCATAGTAGTTTTGTTCAAAACGTTTTTCTCAAGAAAATTTAAGGGTCATCAAGATAACTCAGTGGGTTAAACTCCTCCTTAGGCAAGTGCAGGGACCAGGGTTCAAACCCCTGCACCACATGCTGTGCTGGCTCCACCTTCGGGCACATTGAGCTGGCCACCAAGTCCAAGCATGGTGGCACAGGCCTGTAATCCCAGTGCTGGGAAGGCTGAAACAGGAAGTTCACTGCTAGCCTGAGCTGCATAGTGAGATCCCATACTAAATACATTTAAAAAATAAAATGTAAATACCCATGGGTATATGAATAATCAAATTATTGATGTCAAATAATAGCAACACACAAAATAATAAAAAGGAATAGATTCTAAACATAAGTAAATCTCAGAATCATTGTTGAGTGAAAGAAGCCAAAGAGAAGATTAATATAAAACACATTATTCAATTCATATGAAATTCTAGAAAGAGAAAACTAATAATTGCAGTTGTTTAAAGCATGGAAAACAGGCTTATCATGGGACAGGAGAAAACTCCTAGGCAATATGCATCTACTTAGTATCTTGATTAAGAGGATGGTTATACAGGTTTACAAACATGTTCAAAATGCCAAATAGTCACTTTATGAATATATAGCTCATTTATCTTTATTTTGTCTTGAAAAAACTATTACGATATGATAATGAATCATTTTTAATCACAGTGACTGAAACAATATTATGCTGAGAATAAACAATATTTTTGTTAAAATGAAACAAAATATTTTAATAAAATTATTTTATCTTTATTCTTTGCGTGACCTAATATTCATAAAATACCAATGTATTGAATATATACAAATTTAAAATAATTATGTGTGCATCATATTTTAGCATGTTCAAAGATACTTTATAAATTATAATCTTAAAAAATAATTACAGCAATCTGTTCTGCTTATCTGGTAATTTTCTAGTTATGAATTAATAAACATTCAGGTTAGCTGAGGAGAAATAGCAGTAATATGCCTGTGAAATATTTAATACTGAGCAGCATAACCTTACAGTGTGCACTCTACTGTGAATTAATTGCTAACATACCTTTAAGTACCTAACAACTTTGACATAAAAGCAGAAGTATTTCATCTCATCAATTACACTTTAGCAATTATCCACCAAAATCAAGATTTCATTTATTTCTTCCAAATTTCATTTTTAACTTAATATTTTTTAAAACTTAATATTGGTGAGAGCTTTTTTTTTTTCTTTTTGGTAGTAAGTAGATAATTAAATCAATTTCCAAAATTCTGTCCAAGAATTGGGACAAAACACAAATAACTATCCTCTAGTAAGATGTAGTGTGTTTTTCATTACGTTGAAAATGGCATAAGAACATGCAATCCATGTAAATAACCAAATGAAAGTTGAAGTACAAGGTAAGCAGCGTTATCATTAAAATATGTATCTAAACTAACACAATAGGCTGGGCGTGGTGGCTCACGCCTGTAATCCCAGCACTCGGGAGGCTGAGGCAGGAGGATCGGTGCGAGTTCGAGACCAGCCTGGGCTACAAAAGTGAGCTCAGGACCAGCCTCAACTGCATAGCGAGACCCTGTCTCAAAAAGACAAAAAAAATAAATAAATAAATAAATAAAATAAAATAAAATAAACTAACACAATAAAACCTTAATAATACACACACACTCACACACACACACACACACACTCACACACACACACACATCACCATGAAATGAGGCCCAGCATGACTGGGGTCAATACAGACTTTCAAAGTTGTTATACAGATTTAGTGCAATATGTCTCAGTTACTGTTCTCTCATTGCTTGGACAAATATTCAACACTCAAAATTAGAGAAGGAAAGGTTTATTTAGCTCACCATTACTGGAAGTCCATACTCAGCTGGCTCCAAGGCAGAGCAGCACATAGCAGAGAGAAGACTTTCATGGTAGCAGCAAAAAGCCAGAGTGAAGGGAATGGCAGCAGCTCAGGCAGCCAGCTCACCTTTCTCCCCTGCCTTACACTGTAATGCAAATTACCTGGGGCAGGGCAGGTGCATCATCCACACCTTCAATAATCAATCACAAAACCTGAAGCTACCCCATAACTGCATGAGGCTTTGGGGGAAACACATACACACAAACCATAACATAACACCAATAGCATATGTCACAGATTTAGAGAAAATAACCCTAAAATTCATTTGTAACCAGAAGAGTCCAAGAATAGCAAAAGATACAAGGAGAATCATAATCCTTGAGTTCAAAGTATACTACACAGTTACTATGACAAAAGCAACATCATCCTAAAGAAATAAAAAAGCACCAACAAAAAATAGATCTGAGGCTCAAAGTAACAGAATAAAGGATGCAGAAACTACTCCAGACGTACTTAGGCATCTTATCTTTGACAAAGACACCAAATAACTTCAACAAACATAGCCTCTTTAATAAACAGTATTCAAGAAGCTAGTTGTTACTAGTCAGAGATTAAAATTTGACCCTTACCTTTTAACATGCTCAAAAAGTCAAATCCTTCCCCTAAATTTAAAGATCCAACCCAATAATACACACTTTTCAGATGATGTAGGAATAAAAATATAGAAAATGTTCAACAATGCTGGTCATTCAAAAGATGCAATTAAATTAAAACAATGCTGAGATTCCATCTCTCCTCAGAAAGAACAGCTATTATCAAGCAATCAATCAATAACAAATGCTGATAAGGTGGTGGGGAAAAAGGAACCATTCAGTACTGGTGCAGTTACTGTATAAATCAATGTAGAGAGTCCTTAAAAAGCAAGGACTTGGGCTGGGGCTGGGGCTCAGTGACACTGTGTCTGCCTATCAAGCACCAAGTCCTGAGTTTGATCTCCAGTACCAAAGAAATAAATAAACTAAATACTAGAACTTGAGATCCTATTTGACTCAGCTATTCCCCTTGTTGGTATCTTCTTAAAAGAATTCAAAGCACTATACCACAGTGATATATGCATGCCCATATTCTTAGTGGCACAGTTTGTAATAGCTAAATCTTGGAAATAGCCAGCCCAAACACCCAACAGTTGGTGAACAGATAAAGAAAATGTGTTTTGTCTTACACCTTGAAATATAACTTTGTCATAAAGAAGGATAAGCTCTAGGTCTTTCTAGCTAAATTGATGCACCTTGAGACCATAATCCCAAGTTAATTAAATTGTATATTGTATTGTGCTTATGTTATGGGAAACTGAGTATAAATAAGGACAATAATAAATAAAAGATTATGGTGGATTGACAACTGGTGTTCAATTTTTAACACCCAGTTGAATTGAACAGGCTTAGTGCTGGTTGTGGGAGGCCCACCTAAGGACTATAATCAACAGCATTAAAAGAGAACTGGAGGTGCTGTTAGAGGGCTCTTAGTTCTCATGGGTACTGTTGGTTCTCCTGGAGGAGTTTGTTATGCTGGCTTTTCTGATGTGAATTCGCCTGTTCTCATCATTGGAGGAGCTCAGGACTTTCTGTCACTGAGAATGGCTGTGGTTCACTTTGGGGAAGCTCTGATCTTACTCTAAATATCTCTTCCTGGCTCAGGAGGAGAAGATGATTCACTCTTCAGCCTCCCGAACAAGCTTGTCATGCTGGGTTTCTTATTTCAATTCAGCTATTTTCACTGTCAGAAGCGTTTGGGACCTCACTGTTGTTAAGGATAACTGTGGTACTTTTGGGGGACCTCTCGTCATTACTCTGAGTATCACTTTCTGGCTTCAGTGCAAGTCCCTCAGCCTGTTGGCACAGATCCTTCATCCCACTGGCACAGATATTCTAGCTTCCTCTGCTGAACTTTGGTCCTTCTAAGTGCAAATCTGTGAAACAGACTTGCTTGAGGTATTTTAATAAACTGTAGGCTTTCAACCGGACTCATGCAGGACATTGTGGTGGGATCCAGGAACTCACCTGGAATCTTCAGTTCTTTGGGGTGTAGGCAGATTTAGTGCACTCTCTTTGTGTATGACTCTTTGCATGAGTATTATAAAATAATTCCATGAATTATGAAAACCTTGACCACAACACAGATATTGTGAAATAGGAGAAAAAAAAAATAAGTTCAAACAGGAAGAGAAACAAAAGAGGTGAAGGGGAAAAGAAAAAAAAGGAGAAGGTAAAAATGAGAAAGAATGGGAAAAAATGGCAATAAATCTTTTGTAAGTGGTGAAGGGAAGAGAAGGTGGAAGGAAGGCACAGAAATGAAGAAAAAGAACCAAGTCATATCACAAACAGGCACAAATGTCCTAAGATGAATGTGGTCATTATATATAACTAAAATATAGTTATAAAAATGACTTTTCTTAAAAAAATTTGCATCCATGCCCACAGGAGAAGATGGGGTGGCCACCAACAGAATGATGGAGACTTGAGTAGGGCAGGGCATGGAGACTGGCATCATTTTTGGCTCAATTCAGTATATGAGTCTCAGTAACACTCGAATTTAGGCTAGTCACCAACCACTTCCCAATTTAACAAAACGGAAAGTGTCTCTCCTCATTCTTTGCTTCACCTTGGCTTAAATACCCTTTTGGTTTCTAGGAAAACTGCAATGGAGTATGGCTGATATTGACTCAAGTAATTACAGGCTAATAAGATGGTAGATTGAGGCTGGATCATGAGAGTTCATGGTGACACAGGGTTTCACACACTTCCTTGCAAGTAGTTCTGTTTTCCTTCTTATCTCTCTTAGGTTTTAAGATATCTTAACAAGGATAGGAGGGAGGGAGACATTCCAGGTGGGGTCACAGAGAGTTGATTCTGCCTCTTTCTCTAAGATAGATCAGAGGCTAAACTGAAGCTACTTCAGTCAGGATAAAATTAATACGTTGAGAGCGTCATCCCCTGTAGTACAAAGAGGACATCTTCAAGAGAGGGCAGCCTGGCGTAGATAAAAATACAAAAGAGGATTAGGAGTCTAAAACTTGCAATATATTCACGTTAGTAGTAATTTTCAGTATAAATAGAGATATAGAGGCAAATTACGTGAGAAATTTAGATGTAAATGAATATGTGTGAGTATAAATGCACCAAAGGAAAAATAAGATATGTATATAAACACACATAGGAACATACACAGAGTCGTTAACTCTTTTTACTAAGAATGCACCTGAGGACAAGACTTACAAGCAATGAATGGACCTAGTACCCAAATAATATTTTATTAACTTTTAGATATTTTGTCTTATCAATAGAAAAGTGATTAGTATGGAAATTGGAAACAGAGAAGTAGGATTATTGTTACTGTATCTCACTATATAGTTTAAAAGTCTTTGGAATGTGTTTGCTAGTGGAGTTTGGAAAGGTTTGGCAATGCCAGCTACAGAAGCTTTAGAACACAGTAGGCAGAGGCTGATAGATGACACTGGCTAGAGATCAGAAAAGCAAAATTCTCACTGGAATGCAAACAGTAACTGCTAGGCCTTAGAGGTTTGAGTTGGAAACAAGAACTGCATTGTCAGTATGCTATACTCAGGCAGAAAATTTGCTTCATTTTGCCCAGGTCCTGAGACTTTGTAGAAGACTGAGATTAATGGGAGCAACGTTCTTAATATAACAGAGAAAAGTGTAAAGCAACCCAGTGTTCAGACTATAACATGTGTACTGCTGGCTGCTTTTAGCCAGATTTACAGTGAAAATCAAGAGCAAAAAGCAAATATGAAATTTTTCATCAGAAAAAAATGTGCCTAAAAAGTTAAGGTTAATGGAGAGCAAGGTTGCTGAAAAGGTTGGCAACAAAAAGAAGCCAAATACAGTACATCAGAACGATGGGAAAGATGATTTATAAGTATCTCCAAAATCAGTGGGACTCCACCCTGCTTGAGAAGAGTTGCTTAGGGATTATTTTCCCCCAATATTTTCTTCAGTGTTCAGTCATCCATCCGCTGAGAGGCCTCTGCAATCACAATGCAAGGGGGCTTAGTTACTGCTCAAGATGGCAGCAACCCTTGGCAACACACATATGGTGGCAGTGGTTTTCAAGGGATGAAAAATTCAAGAGTTGTTGCATCATGGTGACTTCCACTTGGATTTCAAAGGAAAGCCTGGGAGGCTAAGCACTGTGCCTCTGAGAGGGCAATGGATGTAGTTATGAGAAAGAAGCTGAAGCAGCAGTGCAGGCTCCAAAAATTTGAAGATTCTAGAAACACAAGCACTAGACACTGAGCTGACCAAGTTCAAATGCAAGGCCATGTATGCCACAAACAGCAAGGCATAGGGGCAGAGCCTCTTAAGACCTTTGAAGCTCTCATCTCACGACTACCTAACCCCAGCAGCTGGACATAGAGATACAAGATTTAATGATTGCCTGCCAGATTTTATTTTTGATCTCTATTGATTTTTTTGTGTTTTCCTATTTTTCCCTTTTGGAATGGATTTTAACCTGTGCCATTATTAGATGTATTTAGCTTACTTTTTAGTATTTTATACTGGTTGATAGCTAAGATTTTGCTTTAATGAAGCTGAGGAGATTTTGGACTTGAGCTTTCGAACAATGCTGGAACTGTTTAGAATTTGGCTGACAGATGGATTATATGTACTTTGTATAATGAGATGAACATGAATCTTTCTGAGGCCTGGATGGAATGCTATGGTATTATGATTTGCATCTAGATTCGCCTAGCCCACAGCCTAATGCAGTCATAGGTGGGGATTTTTCAGAAATGGCTGAATGTAGAGTGTGTGATTGATTAATGATGCAATGTTAGGATTAAGGGCAGATGATTACTAAATTAGGCCACTGATTGGTCTGATACCTCCCTAATCCTAGTAGCCTGGATAAATTTTAAGGGACAGAAAGAACCTTGCTTCTGCTCTTGCTTGCTTTCCTACCTTCTACCCACCATAAACTATTTTTCCTCTGCAATGCTTGTCTGCTGCCACTGTATCTTGGAGACGGCTGATGACGACCTAAAATCTCTACAAATTGTGAACTCAATAAACCTTTCCTCTTCTAACATTGAATGTCTGATATTTTGTCCCAGCAAGGAGAAAAGTAACTAAGATGCATAATTTGGACATTAAATGTCCTCCAAATGCTTGTATGGTTGGAAGGTGATTGTTTCACAGAAGCACAGTATGCATTGGTGGATGCATGTATTGATCAGCTCAGAGGCTCAATGCGCTGGTAAGCAGTGAGGCCTGGCTAGTTTTCTCACTAGAGACACGACCTGGAAAAGTAATTCTTGTTCCTGGCTCCTTTCTCTCTCTGCTTCCTGGTGCCATGAGGTAACCAGACCTCTTTTGCCTTTCCACTCTGATGTTTCCATGATGAAGTCAGCAAGACTTGCACGAACACTGTGAGGCAGTGTAAACCTCTCCTTTAAGTTTTGAATGTCAGGTATTTTTCCCAGCCAAAGGAAATGACTATTACACTTATCATAAATAAACAAGGGGCCGGCCAGATAGCTCAATGGATTAAAGCACCTGCTTAGACAGAGAAAGAGGCTGGGTTTGACCCCCCAGCGTGCCTGGCTGACCCCACCCCTGGAGTGCACTGAGGAAGCAACTGAGCCTGGGCATGGTGGCACATGCTTGTAATCCCCGCATTTTGGAGGCTGAAAACAAGAAGATTACTACAAGTCTCATCTGTGTAGTGAGACCCTGTGGATCCTCTACTAAATACACAAAAAAAGAAACAAAAATGCTGAAATTTGCATGAGCAACAGAATATCAACAAAAATCTAATTGCCTCCTTATAAAATATGTGTTAATTACAAAAACCCAAATTACCCTGAATTCTGACAAACAAGACTTTAATTAAGTGATGGAAATTAATGTCACAGATAATGAAATCATGAATTGTACAGCATTCTTGCCAATGGTATGTAGCCTAAATGAGGAAAAAAAACTGAAAATTTTCTGCAGTAATACTAATGTATAATCCTTAAAACAACTGATGTGGAAATCAATAAAAAATGTGAAATCTTCCAGGTTGAAGGAGACTAAGGAGAAAGATATGACAGCTAAAGGTAGCACAGAAGTGGAGTTTTCAGGTAGTAGCATGAGTTTCTCTGAAGGTCTACTCCTTCTTAAAAGCAAAGGGTAGCTTGATGAGAAAAACTATCAAAACCACATTTTGTGAATCTAATTTTACTTACTTCTCCACTCAAAATTTATAACTTTCTTTTTTTGTATTATATTTTGAATTGAACATATTTTCTCCTTGGATTTGTAATAAATAACATGCATTTATTATACAAACTTTAGGAATTTATATTGGGAGTCTGTTCTGTTCTTTTCATTTATTTTTTGCCTCCAAATCTTCGTTACTTTGATCATGCTTAACATATCATAGATTATAACATATTTAATATCTGCTACTGTTATCCAAATTGTAGTTAATTTTTGTTATTTACACAAATTAATTTTTCCAAATGATCTATAACATTTTATGAATTTTAAAAGTGAATTAGATGAACTTGCTTTTAATATTTAAGCATATCATTATAGTGGCTATAGTCAAGGGACTCATATAAGCATAAACTATATAATGATGAAATATTTCTGATCATGGGTTATTAACCTTTAGTCATGGAATTATGATTTTGCAGAATGGAACAGTATAGTGATCAACCAAGTATTCTAATATCTGCTTGTCTGGCTATCTATCTATCTATCTATCTTACTAACATGCTCATATTGAGAGCATAAAACAATATGCTGATTAGAAGAAAAGATCATTCTTCAAATTCTGATAATTGCAGTTTTAGAGAGACCAAGTTTTTCAAATGTAGCCCAGAAACTCAAATAATGAGAAATATCTCATCAAAACCACATTTTGAACAATTGAGATTAACTAAGAGTTTGAACTAGTTTGAGGTGCCAGGGAAATTTTGGTAAGAGAATAAATTCTGCAAGATTTTAACTTGTCCTATCCCCATCTCCACTCTCTAACACTGCAGAAGTATTAAAAACAGCAGCGCTGCAAATAAAAACCTATGAAAAACACCATCTTATCAACCACTGGAAAAGTCAAAAAACATTTGGAGGTTTAAAAAAAAAACCTATACACAAAGAATTATTACTATTTGACCAGTCTCTAAACTATGTGGAAAACCCCACTCAGAGGGACTATTTTGCATGACTTAGTAAGAAAAGCCCAGTCCTCAAAGTGTTTGCTTAAAATATTCAGTCGCAGTTGATTAACATGGCACTTGCCCAATGGAAGGAAAATAACAAGGCAGTATTTTGAGGTATAAGAAATGAATTAGAGACACACCATACAAGAAGATAAGAAAATACTTGTTTTGGCTTGAATTATGTTCACTTAAAAAACATGTTTAAATCATAGATCCACGTATCTATAATTATGATGACCCTATTTGAAAGTATAGCCTTTGAGATATAATGAAATTAAAACTGCATCACCGTGTCTTCAAGTGGATCTTAAACATAATGACTAATGTCCTTAAAAGAAGAGGAAAATTGTAGAAACAGAACCACTACATGATGTGATAATAGGAGGAAAGATTAGAGTGATGTGAGCCAAAGCACAACAATGGTTGCTATCAACCATAAGATGCAGGGAAGAAACAATGACCATTTCCTAGACTTCAGGGGAATATGGGACCTCCTGACAGCTTTATTTATTATGTTCAGCCTATACAGCTGTTGGAAGAATAAACTATATTGTTTTAATCAGAAACAAGATATTGCTTATGGCAATTTGTTACAACTGGTAAAGGAATCTAATCCAGGTGGTGATGCCAGTTGCTAAAAACAGGAAGCTGAACAAAAATTAAAAAGGAAGATCTGGATAAAGAAATGAGTGTAAGAAGCTTTGCAAAGCTCCAACATACTCTTGAGTCAAGGTAAAATGCAAGTAGATGAAAGACCATGCAATGACCAAAGAAGATCTAAAACAACTCTAATAGATGATATTGAGATCCTGCAGAAATATGATTAAATCCCAGGGCAGTAAAGTGCGTGAGCCCTGAAAACCCAGCCCAACACATGCATACAGCCTCCAAGAAAGAATGAGGGAATTACCACTGTAATCATATAAGGAAATATCTATTGAATCGTTAGTTGGCCAGTAAAATTAACAGCATGGTTGGGAAAATCTGCAGGGAGTCCACACGAAAGAAAATACAGAAGTTTTACAATCAGTCTAGGAAAGTAAAAGAACAAATACAGCAGCAACAACAAACTGCAGTATAGCTGTTAGGAGACAGACTTACACAGCTGCCACATTATGCTATTTAAAGCCTCCAGTTCACAGCAAAAATGCATAAGCCATACAAAGAGGCAAGAAGGGAGTCACAGGAAAGATGTGTAAAATAGCAGGAGAGAAAACACTCAATACAATTCTTTAAGGGATCATCAATAAAATTAATGAAGTTTCAGATTCTTATCAGAAACTGTGAAGGTCAGAGGGCAATAGGATGGCATGGCAGTGTTAGAAAGAACAGATTATCAACCAAAAGTTCTATATCTGGCTAATTATACATCTGAAATGAAGAAGAGGTTAAGACATTAGTAAATTAAACAAAACTGAGAAGAGCTGAGGTAATATGCCTTATGTAAAATAGCACAACGAATTCTGCTGGATAAAATACAAAGACATGAGCCAGTATCAAATCAACACCAAAAAATAAACAATACCAGTTACAGTATAGATAAACATAAAAGACATTATAAATTTAGTTTTTACTTATAAAGCTTTTCTTCTCCCACGTGACTTAAGAGATAACAGCATGTAATAATAAAACTATGATTACGGGAATATATATATATATATATATATATATATATATATATATATATATATGTATTGACCACAATAGTACAAAATGGAAGAGAAAATATACCAGAGCAAAATTTTTGTATACTAGTAAAATTCACTAATGGTCAACTTTGTATGATTTAAGTATTATTCCTGGAACCATCCCATGCTATTGTTTTATTTAAAAACTATTCATTTTTACTAATTATGTTTGCAGCATGTAATAAATACATTCACTGGAGGGAATTGATACATCATGTCTTGATCCTTTTAATTTCCCTTTCTTATCAAACCCCTCACTCCTGTCTCCCTCCATCCCCAGGCCTCTTCCTATTACTCATATATAAACAGACATATTGACCACTGAAACAGAGCTAAAGATGCTAAAACAATCCCAGGAATCTTTAGCCATCTGATATTTGACAAAGGGTCTAAACTCATGCACTGGAGAAATGCTAGCCACTTTAACAAATAATAGTGCTTGCAAAACTGGTTACCCACGTGCAGAAAAATGAACTTAGATCTATATCTCTTAACCTACACTAAAATAAAGCAAAATAGGTCAAAGACAGAAATACAAAAACAGAACCACTGAATCTCCTTAACATTTTTAAAAGTAAAAGAAATAATAAGCAAGCTAAAATGGTATCCTATAGTTGTTTGATACAAAAGAAGACAGTGATGAAAGAATAGAAGAACAAAAAAGGCAGAAAGAAAATGAAAACTACATTTAAACCTAGTAGTCAGAAATTACATTAAATGTGAAAGTGTGAAACACTCAAGCGAAAAGATGGGGATTATAAAGAGATTTTTATGGGTTGGGGAGATAGCTCAGAGGTCTAATTGCCTGCTTGGCAAGTGCAAGGACCCAAGGCTGACAGCAGGCATGGTGGCCTATAACTCCAGTGCTGGGGCAATTGAGACAGGAAGATCGCTATGAATCTGAGCTGCGTTGTGAGACCCTGTACAAAATTAATTAATTAATTAATTAAAAATAAAAGTATTTTAAATAGTCTAAATATATGCTTTCTACTGACACATACACAATCCATAGTAGATTCAAAGATATAACTGATTGAAAGCTAAATGACTTCAAGTATACCCAACAAAATTATTCGTAAGACAGAGTTGCATTAGTAAAACAAAATTGTCCTTGAAACAAAAATCTGTCATTTAAGATAAAGCATATTTGATATTACTAAAGCTTAAATAATAATAAATATAATAATTACAAAATGCATACCCCTAATAAAAGAGCACTGAAACACATGCCATAGAACCTGGCAGGACTGACGGGTGAATAGGACAACTCAATGATAGAGTTTCTCAGCACTATTAAGAGACTTAAGTAATCGCTATAGCAACTAAGAAAACAACCACTGTTGAATACTTTTTAGCTTTTTAAAAATGTGTATTGTTTCTAATGTCTTATTAAAACGAAGAGTCAATGTTTGTTTGATCAGAGCTTGTATGCCTATATCTGGCAATCTGAGTAACAAATTTGATAATACAAATGTGTGGTATACCAACCATTGTTAATTTTCTATTCTTGTTTTGAACTACTATACCATTTTTACTTTATGTTACTTTGTTTTTATTTTTTATTTTGCCCTTGTTATTTGTTTTTTTTTTTCTCTTTAAAATTAAAAAAAAAATCAAATGAGATAAAGGACTTGAAAGCCTCTATGGACAAAGTAGTCCTCACAGACTCCTACAGAACATGCTAACAAACAATAGGACAGAAATCTTCTCATGTAACTTCAGAATGTTTTCCATAAACTACATACAAGACTTCAGGACAAGCCACACCACAACAGGCAATACATTTAGAAGGATTGAATGGACACAGAGCACAGTTTCAACTATTCTGGATTTATAATAAAATAAACCATAGGATTTATAATAAAATAAAACATAGGATAATTTTTTTTAAGTTTATCAAATAAACATCATAAGACAAACTCAAAAATACTTTTAATTTTTTTTTTTTTTTTTTTTTTTTTTTTTTTTTTTTTTTTTTTTTTTTTTTTTT